>VWZW01001130.1:594589-661290 GCA_013397115.1 Edolisoma coerulescens | reverse complement strand
GGCGAGTGCCCCGGGAACGCAGGACCGCGGCGGCGGAGCGCGCCCCGGCTGTGCCCGCTGGCCGTCGCTGCCCTCCCGCGGGGACAGCCGGCCGAGCGCGCCCCGCGGTGGTCCCGGGAGCGGGGTGGCACCGCAGGATGCGGGCGCGGGGGGCGGCAGCCAGCCCCGCTGGGAGAGCCAGGGCGGCGGGAGCGGTACGGGCTGCGCCCCAGAGGGATCTTTAAAAACAAAAGTGATGCAACAATGAAAGCCCTAAAGGAATTTAAAAGGCTTGATGGCAAAAGCGGGGTACGTTTCCCGCTAAAGCGTCGTTGCAGTGGGGATTTGTTTGATGGGTAGCTTCCCTTAAAAGCAACTTCATGTTGTTAGCCAGAAGTGCTCATCACAGCCAGACCATCCTGAGAAGCAGCATGGGGCTGTACTGCTATGGACCTTAAAAGGGAAAAAAGCAAATTACTGGCGAGTTACATAGTACAGATAGCAAAGCCGTTAGCTTTGGCGTATGCTTCAGCCGTTTCTCAGTGGTGTGTACTGCAAAGCTTTGGCCTAACAGATAAATCTGTGAAATACTGAGTAAGCTCAATGCACTTTTGTGCAGAACTGTCATTTTTCATTTCTTTTGATATGACGTTAGGTCCTGCATTTTCTATTTTATTTGACTCTATGTCCTGAACTTCTGAAACTGAACTCCACTCCTCATTGTGATCTCCCTGGTTGCTATTAAACAGCTGCTGTATTTTAACTTACAGGGAATTACCCTTCCCCTCTAGCTCTGTCATGTATGTATGTACGCAATGGTCTTTTGGTAAAAGCCACAAAACAGTTCTACTTATCAGCTTTGCACATAAATCTGTCACTTTGATAAACAAGTTCTGTTGCTACTGGTATTTTTTCCTCACAATGCACCTAGCATTTATCAGAGCTTAAGAAGAGAAAAATGTTCTGTATTCCAGTTGTAAACATGAATGATTGACTTCAGAGAGTTTGAGAGGTGCCTTGCATTAAAAAATTGCTCAGAAAAAGACTTAAGTGCAAGAGATGAGCGCAGTTAGACACAGCTGTCAGGTTAAAGGTACCGGTAATGGCCTAATCCTTTTCATCTACATAAGTGCTTTTCATCTATGTCAGTATCTTGTCTCTTTCAGAGACAGTGAGACAGCAGCTCAAGAGTTAACCCTGCCTTCTTTGCACTTGATCTCCTAAACAGTCTTGACTGTTTCAGCAGCCAGGGGGAACTGTTTTGATGCTGAATAGCATTTTCAACCTTTACATACAGTAGCAGAATGTTTTGTTTAGCCTTCTGCATAGATTTAAGCTGTAGCCAATTTAAAACAAACAAAAAACCCCCTACAGTTTACTCGAAGCCTGTGGTACAGTGATACAGCTGTGGCCAAGGGAAGGGAGGTGCAAACCCCAAACCTTCGTGTGGTTTTTGTGTTGTGACAACAGGTTTGTGTCCTAAGCAAGGATAGGATCTCCAAAGAGACTGTTTAAATTAGAGCTGTATGTTGCAGCATATGTCACAGTTCCACCCAGTTCCTGGTTTCACGTACATGTTAAAAAAAAAAAAAAAGGCTATTTTGTTCAGACAAGACATCCCCTGCTGTTTCCAGTGATATCTATGTGCAGAAGATGCACTTCTGCTGCGACCTGGATTACATCTAGCTACAGAAGTGGTGAGGGATTTATCATCACGAGTGAAGTATTCTGGCCAAAGATCTGACTTCAAAAATCACTGAAAATGGGAACATTAAGGCTTTGTTTGTTTGCTCAGTAAGGCACCACTTCAGTATCTTGGAAATTCAGAAAGCATTCTGTATGTTCATCTCTGTCTAGTTGTATGCATAAAGAACCAGAAAAACTGTGGAGAAGGAAGAAATCAAGGGCAGTGAGGAAAATTCTTACATCTCGTGCACCTACAGCCTTAGAGACATAGTTTAAAGTGCACTTCAAAAGCCAAAGCCAGCTTGCAGATGTGTGACTGCTTGGAGTCAGAACTCAACTTGAACGCTGAGGCTGCCTTCAGTCAAATACGTAATTGTGTTTAATGTATGCCTCTGTAAAACCCACACATAAGACATCCTGGAAGAAAGCTTAACCCTCTCTTTCTCTGCCACTTCTGCAGGAAACTATGCCCCAGACGCCAATATTTTCCAGCATGCTTGGTTCCAGTTGTAGTGGGCAAGTGCAGCCAGACATGGGAGAGAGATGTGTGGACCCTGTTTATCAGGATGGGAACCTTGTTTCTGGATCACTGGAGGCCTTGATAGAGCGCCTGGTGCCCACCATGGACTATTACCCAGATGTAAGTAGCCACCGAAAGGTTTTTAATTCCCATGGTTTTACTGCATTAGTATCTGGATAGGTGCTCTCTTCATGAAATTGTACCTCTGCCTGATTCAAGATTGAGATGTAGGCTAAAGATGCATTTATTTTACTGGCAATATTCATTCATTAAAGATGTTGCTCAGTAGGGATATTCTCTGTTATTTAAATGAGAGCACTTGTTAGAAAGATAAAGCCATCTTGAACTCAAATGGGTGCCTTAAGAACCAATTAAAAGCAGCATTAGCCACAGAATTTTCATACTTCTAAGCTGCTTTAGCTCTAATGCAGCCAAGATTAACTACTAACCAGCTCCTACCTAGGGAAGCAGACCTGAAAACAGCTCTGGTATTTTTTCCCTTGATTTTCTATGCATATCCTAGTTAGGCCACCAGAAAAAAAACCACAACCCAAAATAGATTTTAATTAAAATACTCTCTTTCTAAAGACATTTTAATGGGCCAGTGCTGTAATAATGTATGTTCTCGAGCCTGAAAATGATTTTGCAATTGGTTGAACATCCTCAGCGCAGTCCTCAAAGTGAATACTACTTATAACTCTAGGGTATGCAGTAAGAATCTGAACCTAGGTGATATTATTAATTATCACCTAAAGTGATATTATTAAGATATCACTTTATCACTTCAAATTACTCCTTGTGCCCATTAACGAAAGATACTATTGAAACAAGTGGCCAAAGATTAGAGAGGCCATATAACACGTGTTCTACTTGAGCTCTGAAAAAGCAGCAGCTATGACAGAAGTATCCCAGCACTTTGAAAAACTAACGAGGGAGCAGGAAACTGCAATCACTATGAACTTGCATGTCAAACTTAATGTTTATTGTAGTGGGCCGTAAGCATCTGCTATGTTTCTCTAATTTGTGTAGAACATTTTATTGTGGTCTCATTTAAATCACGAAGTCCCTCCAAGCTCCCACATGTAACACCACACATCCTCCCAATCATCATCCACAGAAAAGGGACTCTCCCTGTGAGAGTTCAGTGGGAATATGCAGGAGAATTGCCATCGATCGTCAGTATAGGATTAAAAAAGCAAAACCAGCATGGTTTACTATTCCAGTTCAAAAGTAATCCTAAACGTTACATTTAAACATGGCTAACACACAATTGTGCTGCCAGTACCAAATCCTTTATGAGACTCGGAGGGATAGCCACTGTTAGACGTTAAATCTCCATTCCACACCCCCAAATACTGTAGAACAGATGCACAGAAAAAAGCAGTGGGTAGAGCTGGTGTGGTGTAACAGTGGAGTAGCTTTAGGCTAATCCAAGGAGTCAGTTCCTTGTCTTTTGTGTGATACTAGAAGGTGGTTACTTGTTACTTGGATTTTGGGACTAAAAGTAGCTAAGTTTTTTAAGTAGCTGCTAATGCACATCCCTTATTGTACCTTGTAACATAAAATCTATTTATAACACAGCTACTCTGAAAATGGTTCCATAAAGTGAGTATTACTTAAGGGGTCTACCATTTATTTTGGAATGCTGCTGGTTTCCATGGTGCTGTCCCCTTCAGATCCCACGCAAGAGTGCATTACAAACCAGGCAGGCATGGACCCCACCCTGCCAGCTGCAGTTCAAACAGACAGCAAGCTCACAGCTGAACGTCCAACAGAAGCAGGCAAGGGGAACTCCAGGGAAAGAGAGATGGACAACAGCGTTAAACCAAATCTCCTCTACAGCACAGCACATACCTTTAGTTAAACCAGATCACCCAATTTAGCTGAAAGGGTTAATTATAAAATGAGTAGATGAATAAGCTCTGAACTTAGAGATGGAGCTGTATTTGAGTCATCTTCAAACCCAAATTTTCTATTTCACTTCAGTTACATGTTTATGCTTCATTTCACACACGTTTGTGGTTTTAAGGGACTTGCCACAGAGGGTTAGTGGTAGCCATTTAGGCTGATATCCTGTCAGAGGAGTAGCCAGTCCTGTATGTTAAAGAGAGAAGTACCAAAACCTCTCGGTCTCATGTCTCTGGCTACTCATACACAGAAAGGCAGCAAGGTATCACCAATTAATTCTCACCAAGAGAAGCTATTGGTAACATTAGAGCAGAGGCTACCTTAGTTTCAGAGTGACACAGCTGTAAGTTGCAGCACTCATCCAAGTTTTCTGATTAAATCATCTGAGCACAATGCTCAGAAGGCATTCCCACCTGTGTGCACACTGAGCTTATGATCACAGTAACCTTCTGGACAGAGAAAAAGGGAGTGGGGGAGAGAGCAAACACAGAGTATCTCTCTGTGCTGGCTACAGAGGCAAAACAAAAATGCATTTGCCATGTTGGCAGGACACAGGCAAGGGAGGGCAGGAAAGATAAGAGCCTACATTTGTGTGCTGCTCTTTTGAGTCTTGTTTGTGTGTGGGGACTTGCTCAGCACATAGGAAAATGTATACTCATGAGACAGAGGAGTTCAGGAGGTTAGGAATGGAATGTACCAGTCTGCAACCCTTGTGCCCAAGCAAGAAAATATTTGAAGAAAATATTTCACAAACACGAAGTTCCAGAATGAGCAGTGAGTGCACACAGAGAAATTTTTTTTTTTTTTCTCCCCTCCTCGAGAAGTCATCAGTGCATTCTTGGGTCAGAGAGTAACAATTCCTTCTTTAGTCTTGTGCACTCACGCTCTGTCTTTTTTTCTTAAATATAATTCAGCTCATCTCTTAGCAACAACTTTAGGCACTAAAGGAATCTGGCTTCTTATTCTCTTGCAAAGCACAAGCCTCTTTTGTGTCTACTTACGTTCTTCCAAGTGCAGAAAGGATTTTTTTTTTTTTTCCTCCCAAATACCTGTCACTTTCAGGATAAATGGAGCTTAACTTTCACTCTTACAGCTTATGGAAGCATTTTTTAATCATTCTTTATCAAACCAGCTAGCTTCAGAGCTAAATTTCCTTCTCCAAACCATCCTCTTCATGACCAGAGGAGACTCAGGAGCCTGAGAGACTGTAGGTTTTTACACTGTTATAACATTTAGCCCATGTACAGTAGTGCAGATGCAGCAAATCACATAAATCCTTGATATAGATAAGGCATATGACATTAGTATCTTTACTATCCAAAAGAATAGTGTTCCTAGCCCCTGAGACCTACCACTAAGCTGAAATGCATGGCTTAGTTCAGTCTGAAATTTCTTTATTGGATAAAGAATGGCTACTAGCAGAGAGGCAAGGAAATGGGGGGGGTCAGTACTGCTGTCATTTTTAATTTAGTTCTCAGTTGTAGTCCTTGTCTGTGTCAGTAATAAAAGTATCAAAAAAACCCCTCAATTCGATACCAGTATAGTGTAAAGCAGCATATCTTGATTGACCACAATGGAACAATTTTTTTTTACAAAGTAATGAACCTAGGTCCAGTGAAGTGACTTTAAAAAATTGAATAAAAATACAGCAGATGGATTCCAGAAGGAATAATAATTTGTTCCTAAAACCTAAAAGTCTAGTGCTGTCTGAAAAAACATTGCATGGGTCCAGTACAGCTATTACTGATTACAGAGACACATCAGCAAGCCTGAAATGGAAAGTACACACTGTCATGGCCTGTATCTTCCTGCATCTTGCCAGTTCAAGACTTTCATGAACATCCTGTAAAACATTATTAAAGAAACCAAATAAAAGCACAGGTCATCTGTGTCACGCTTTTCTTGCTGTGTGACAGCAGGAAAATGATGCTGTGAGTGGCCCTTTCTCAGAATCACTCTGGATAAACACTGTGCCACATCACACAAGCGTCCACCAAGGAGACCAACGCTGGAATTACTGTGAGAAGCAAAATTACATCTTTGCTTAAAAGAATGTGTTCCAGCTTATCAGAGCAAAGGTCACTGCCAGGGCAGTGTGGCTTAAGTTGTGGTTCCCTGCACTCACACATACAGACGTCTTTCAGACAGGCCCCTCAACTCCCAAAGCAAGAATGTGGTGGAGGGATCAAAGTGTCAAGTCCTTTTTTTTTTTCTCCCCCACCCATCTCATCTCTCAAATGCAAAATACAGTAAAAGCAAGGGCTGCTTCAAGTCTTCAGTGCAAAAAATTTTCACACAACCCAGTGACAGCTGACACACCCAACAGCTAAATTCCTGTTCTACATAGTCCAGACTCACAGTTTTAAGTTCAGGGACAACAACGATAGCAACGAACACATGAGATAGCTACAAAATGTAGCAGAGGATAACTAGGCATAGTTAAAGACACAAACACACCCCCCAAATCTCACAACCCAACACTATTCTTTCTGTCGCTTTCATTCAGAGTAGGGACCATATCAGTTCAGGAATCATTCTCGTATACCCAAGAGTAGAAGATCTGATAGATGGTCCCATAACACAACCAAGTACCCTTTTGTGAATCAGGCTAGCTTTTCAGCCTAATTTTAGTGCCCATTACACATCACATACACTACCATAGATTTGTATAGAATTCATGATCTTCAAGTTTTCGTCGCTGTACATGTAAAAATAAACTCGGAAATTCTGGAGAGACATGAAATATCAAACAGAAGCCTAATTTCTTAGATTCCCAGACGTACACTTGTGGGGGATGTTTGCCACCCTGCCATCAAGGAGGATGGCCTTGCTCTCAGTGTCCTGTCACTGCCCTGCCCACCCGCTCAAAGTCACCAAAGAGCTCGATTACTGTGAGATGGCCCCACAGTCCATCTTCTGGAGGCATCAGTGGAAGCACTCAGGAGCCTGACCCAAACTTCCCATCCAGCTAACTCTTCCTCCTCTCGTCCTCCATTCATAAACAGCAAACAAGGCAAAAGCTACGGATGAACTCTGGTTTTGATTGTACAGAATTAATGCTATTCCTAATTTCATACATGAACTCCAGCACTAATGGGATCTTCAAATCTGAATGAATATTTTAAATGCCTCTGCTGTATCACACTCCACTCTGTACTTTCATTAGCTTCCTCCAGAAGCTCAGGACAGAGTTGTATGTTTAGATATAAGTTTGATCTATTATACTTTTCACTCACTCCCAGAACACTGTGACTTTTGGTTAGTGTTATTTTGTTTAAATAAAATTCCTTTTCCTTGATAATCGGTAGTGAGTGCTAAGTTTGTATTATCAGGCACACTGAGTACTAGAGAAGTGAAAACATCTTTCATTAATAGCACGTTTTATTGTGATTAGAGAGAGAAACCCCATAACCTCTTTGGGGTCATAAAGATACCATTCTTGTTTAACTACAAGTATGTTTTAGAGACTGCAAGGAGCAGAATTTGGTAGCTGATAGTAGAGATACCATATTTTAGACAACTGCTCCTAAGATTTTGGCTGTCTCAATTTACTTGCCCAGTCCAAGATGATACAAGTTCACACTGACTATTTAAATGCACTTGGCTGTGCCCTGCAAAGTCACATCACTAAAACATGGTCAAAGTAACAGTGCACATTTCAAACATAACAAAGGTTAATTGAAATACATTGTCAAGGAGATCCCCTATAATTTCCCAACTCCACAATTTGTCAGAAAGCCTAAGGGAAAAATGGAAGTACTTATGAGATGCTGCTGTCATTAGTCAGGCAAATAAAGTCCAATACAGAAGCCTGGCTTCAAACTCTGGACCAAGACTGGGACAAAAGCATCCTCACTTCAATTAAACTATCCAGAATATGACACAATGGATACATGTCCAGAGCACCATAAAATGCATCACAGCTTTTAAATCACAAATGGAGAGGCTATTTCTAATGAGACATCATCATTGTTGGTATTTATTAGCAGTGTTCGTGTTCAAAAGACTCTGAAACAAGCCCCAAAGAAGTAGGCTTAAAACTAAATTACTGTCATAGGCCCCCGATCTAAGCAAAAACTTTTGTCAGTGATTGTGGGGAGAAAGGAATAAAATTCCCCATATGTGAAGAAATTACAGCTGTGGTTTGGAATACACATGAAGCAGTTTCCTGGAGCTCAGACAAAAACAATCACTCTTAAAGAAACAAAGCTGCATTAAATAGCGGTGTTTAGGAGGCATAGCACCCTACATTAGACATATTCCATTTGTGCTTTTGGTAAGCAATCACTAATTAGGCACACTGAGTCTGGCATTTTAAAAGGAAATCATTTGATAATTGGAAAACCCCACAGTTAACAGCCTTGAAGCCTATAGCATTTCCTTTTAACCGAGCTAGAAAAGACCAACATTTCTCTGGAGACAGGAAAAATTACAGAAATTTTACATGAAGGAAAGTTACATTTGTAGTTCACAGATTAATTTTTCCAAGGAGGACAGATTAGTTTTGCTAAAGTTTTTCAACTTGTTTTGTTATTTTTGTGTTGTTTTTTTTCTCCTTCCACAGAGAACTTACATCTTCACTTTCCTATTGAGCTCACGAGTCTTCATTCACCCACACGAGCTCCTGGCTAAAGTGGGGCAGATCTGCATTAAACAGAAGCAGCAGCTGGAAACGGGGACTGAGGCAGAAAAGGTAAATGGACCATCATGTCCCTCAGTTAGTTGTGCTGCTGTCGTTTATTTTCCACTCTCTCCTTCTCATTGTAAAGCTAAATAGACTGATAAAGAATAATAGGAAATTGTAATTGGCATTTGCTGCTGGATGCACTTGTATTGGGGTCTTTTTCCTTGAAGTACCTTTACATCATTTGCTGGGCACATTTGCTAGAGGTTGTGTCCTGCCTTAGCAGTAGGCTGCAGGTCAGTGCTGTGCACTGGAGCAGTGTGTATCTGCCACAAAACCTGCCCAGCAAGCTGGTTTGTGCTTCTGAGCTTTCACCAAGTTAGGTTTCTCTTAAATCTGTTTTCCCTTTCTCTGGTCAGCCTCACCATCCTATCACAGAGTTAACAATAGCCTCTGCTGTTAGGTTATTGTTGGGGTGTTTCAGGTTGGTGTAACAGTAAATCAGAAAGTTACCTCTCACAAAAACTAAGAGATGCACTTATTTAAAATGGTAACCTGCACTGACACGTTTTACTGCAATCAGTTAAACTAAACTTACAGCCAAGTGTCACCATTTGCAAAGTGTGTATTGAAAGACTTCTGACTGAAATTGAAGTTCCAGAAAAGTCCAAGCTGAGAAGCAAATAAGAGTGACAGAAAAAGGATGGTACCAACAAGCATTTAAAGACCTAAATTGTGCAAATCCTGGGCATGTTTTGGAACCTTTCTTCTCTGATGAGAAATTACATGCTCACATTGCTAATCTTCAGCATGTTAATAGTCCCATTTTGTTTTCTCCCTGGTGGGTCAGTACTCTGAGGAGCACAAAAGGCAGCTCTGGTTTGTCAATAAAGAGTTTTTGACAGCAGTACTGATCTAAGGCTTTTTCTCCCATACTATTCCTGATATGCAGCCTCTTATTAATGTCACAAAATTGCTCCACAGGACAAACAAACCGTGGTGCAAAATGATTTTCATCCAGGTCAGTCCCCCGATCTGCTCTCCAAATACCTACATAGCTCATCCTGTAGGTGCTGGGGAAACCAAGGGTCAGGGAAAGAAGGTGCATCCAGTTTTGTACTCAGAGGTGATAATTGTCCCCAGCACCACTGCCAAACTTAATTTGTCACTGAGCAAACTCTGCTCTGCAAGTTGTAATGGTTCCTCAGCAACATGTAACTAAACAACAGAGATGGGAACATCTAAAAGATGCCAGGACCATCTGAAATATAGAATGAGTCAATCTGAGCTGTAGACGTATGTAGGGAAACACTGCTGTGAGTAGAACACGTCCAAATACATCTGGGAAATACTTGGATTTAAAATGAATGGGATGTAAGATGAAACTTTTGTGAATAACAATGCACTTCAGAGCTTTTCAAATGAAAGCAGTCTCTGGGGACTAAATCAGCTGGCTGTTTAGACATACAATGCTGATTGTGAAGTAGTATTAGTGTGGCTTCTCAGCAGATGTGTTAAAAAATCATGGCTTCCTAATAGAAATTAAATGGCATTACATCCTGACAACAGAGGTCAAACAGAGCAGCTCATATTCCAAACACCCACATTCTTACACCTGCTGGCAGCTTGGAAATGGGCCTGCAGGAAAAGCAGCAAAAAGCAGGGTGACAATAAAACACTTCTGGGAGGTGGCTTTAATTTACATGCTTTTCTGGTTGCTCTTTCTACTATGCCCTTGATCCCTTCCTACCTCCTTAATACAAGCTGTAATTTCTTCCTGCCTTCTAAACACAAACTTCTTGGAAAACACTACCTAAACTTCTGACATTCCTCTCAAATTACTACTTTACTGCCCTCTACTGCAAGCACCTGTATGTTTTACAGAACAGTTTGGCCACTAGCATTTACAAACATTTGTTTTATTACGTGGCAACAAATAAAATCTCATTTCACATACAGCATACAAACTCTTGACTCAAGATACTCTTAAGTACTCACAGTCATAATCCATTAAGGTATCATCAGCTACCAGCACCTTCTAATTAAGTGGCTGCATAGCAGGAAAGAGCTGACAAAAGCAGTTAAAGCATCTCTGATCATTTCTGATAGAGGCTGCTTATGCAAATCTCTTAAGACAAGCTGGGCAACTTGGTGCCTGGATAGCATGTGAGCTGAAAAAGTGGCAAGAAACCAGGTTTCAAGGTTACACACCACAATGTTTATCATTCTGTTGGTTTTGACATTACTGGCTAGCCAAAGAGTTCTAGAGAAATACAACCCAGAGAATAGTGGGTTGAAAAGAAAAACACTCTGGGGTGTCTTGGAGCCTGCTTAGAGTCCTTTTAACTACTCATAAAAACCAAGAATTTCACAGTTCAAGACATCAATTATAACATACAAGTCAGTAGTTAAGATTGACCATAAAAGAAAAAATTTAACTCTCCATAAGTACATTAGAGATTGGAAAGTTTCAAATGACTTTTTATCAGGGAAAAATCACTTGTATAGTATTATTGAATGGAAAAAAAACCCCCTGTTGTTACAACTGTGGTACATTTTTTCTGCAGCCTGAGAGTATTTCATATATCTAAAGAAGTAAGAAATAAAAAGAGAACGTAGAAGTTAGTTTCTATTCAGTTTGTTTTGCCTGTCTCGGAATATATAAATCACTTCAAAAATTACTATTTCCCCTGGGTTTTGTTGCCAGTAAGTTCTCCTTTTTAAAACCAAAAAATGAAAAAATACTCATAACCAGGTCATTGCCATTAAGTCTTTCCTACAAGCTCAGTACTGCCCTCCTTTCTAATTGGGAGTTGTTTTTCAGTCCTGTCTTGCCACATGCAGAACAAGTACCACAGTACTTAAATTAATAGAATTATTTCTCTTCTCAAAGAAATATTTGTGGGAGAAGTATTCCCATGGACTCCTGAGAGCTCTGTCAGGCCTCACAAGGGGAGGCTCATGTCTGGAGTAGGAGTAGAGAAAAGTAGGTTGGTAGGTTTATTGCAGCCATGACAGAAAGGAAACTGTGCTGCTGCCCACAGATCTGGGAGGTTTCCAGCTGGGTTACCACGTGCACCAAGCCTGTCACGCTGCTTTGGGCCTCATCAGAGTGCACATGAAACAGAAATCCCATGTTCTGCTACGCTGAGGTCTTTTAGCATTGTTCTCAGAAAGTGTACAACTTATTTTCATCATGAGTGGTAAAAGCACCTGATGAAACATTAAGCTTTTTTAAGCCTGAAGAGTGATACAGTTTGCAGTTTGTCTTGCAACATGCCTGGCTTTCCCCACGAAGAAGGCAAACCATAACAACTCAAAAGTAGATACAAGAGATGGGAACTCAGTGTTCATAAATCACTGTGTTTTAAGCTGTGCATGGAGTATAATGTGGGGTAATTTAGCTGAGTACTGCAAGCACAAAGCTTCATTTTTCTCCTTCACACCTTTTTCTTCTGTGTCAGCGCCTAAAAAAACTGATAAAATACAGCCTGGTGTTACACTGCACCTACTTCAAATCATGACAGCTAATGCTGCCTCTTCAGTGGGCTCCTGGTCTTTAAGGAGCAATCTTACACATACCAGCTTTAGAAAAGCATCAGCTATGACTGGTTTAGCCTCTTCAGCTGCTGGGGTTAATCTAGACAACCCATAAATTCTTTATGAACTAAGTGTTCATATGGAGATGCTTGCCATGGCCTAAGGTGGGATTTTGAAACCTTTCTGCCCTCACCATTCCTTTTTCAGTTCCAAAAATGAAAAAGAAAGGATAGGATGATTAATACTAAAAAAAAGCAGCTTTTGGTAAACAAAAGTGGAGTAGGCACATACCTATTAACTTTAATTGAATGGAAGTGCACACCCTGGCTGATTAATTGTCCATCACCACCTACAGATTATTTAATAATGTCAGGCTCCATGCATTTCCTAGCAAATAAGTATAAATTGTCTTTTCCCCAAGGCAGATGACAGTGGGAGTTTGGAGGACAGGCAGCTGTAATCTGGAACTCTGTCGCACACTGTTGAGAAACAGCTTGAAGCTCCACATGAGGGGCACTGAGACACTGCTTTGCAGGAATGCCCACTGCTGGCAAAAAGAATGGTGATGTTTTCTTTTTGCCCTCCCTATCCAGCTATTCTGTTTCTCTCATTAGCAGCATCGATTAAATGCTGTCAATGAAAACAGGTAGGAAATGCATGCTAGCAGATAGCAGTTTGAGGTCTTAAAAAAACCAAATCAACCCAAGAAAATTCCCTTTAGACTTAAAAGGAGGCACTGGCTTATTTTCAGATAGAAGATTCAAGGGTGCATGGTTTAACTTTGAAGTTCTTGTCAGTCTTTATTAATATTCTCCCTGACTATATAATGGTGAGATGTTAAAAAAAAAAACCAAAAAAAAAAACCAAAAAAGGGCAAAACCAGCTCAGTTTAGTTGACCTTTGGTTCTGGTTAAATAAACTGGGGCATGCCACGATGAGATGATGTTTTGGCAGGAGTTTCTACCAGTACTGGGAAGACATTCTCTATTTGTCTTTCAGCAGTTTCCTGTGGTGACACTCACATGCTCAGTCCCCTCCTGCCCCCCGAAGAGGCAGCACAGCGAGGGAGGGGCTGTGCTGTGCCTGGGGAGAGGGAACTGCTGCCTGGGGGGAATTCTGCACTTACACAAGCCAGGAGGGAACACAAAGCAAAGCTTCCTCTTTTTCCTTGGTACATCACAAGTTGGGTAGGAGGATAAATATAACCTGAATTAAGGTTTGATTCTTGTTCATTACAAGTGTTCTTAGCCCTCACACTCCCAAATTTGCAAGAGCGCTCCCTTGGATATACTGATGCTGCTGTCCATTGATACAATGGAGAGGGGAGTAATTGGCATCCAATTCAGGTCTAACTGATAAAAAGCCTTAGAAGATTCACAGGTAACAAAAAAAATTTAGAGAAATGCTCTCCCTGCCCTTTCTGTGGTTGATACCTTTTTGAGCAAAAGCCAATACCTTTTATTTTCAAAGTCTGTTTTGATTTGGATGCCATGGGGAGAACACTCACATCTTTCCTGTCATTCATTTATTTAATGTACAGCTCAGTCTGGATGGTCTGATAAATTCTGTAGAACAGAAATATCTTTGTGAACATGTGAACATTTCTCATGGAAGAGGATTGGTAGAGTGCTGTAGTTTGTACACATTTGAATTCAAACACTACAGTACTGCTGCCTCAGATGGCATAAATCAGCTTAAATCCCATGGACTTCAGTTAAATAAGTCACTTGAACTGCTCTGTCACCTTCGTGGTTTTATACAACTAACCTTGAAAATATCTTCAAAGTGTTTGGTAAGAGACATTACCAAGCTATCATGAAAGGAGGCTAAATGATGCTATTTAGGAATCTAGCTCACAGTTAAATGTGTTCTTTTTTTTTTTGTCCCCATCACCTACTATTAATGCAAAGTATTTTCAAGGGTGTCTCTAGATTTCTGTGAACCTTTATCAGCTAATTTAATTTGCAGTCAGACTGGTCAACGGTCAGTAATCAACTCATTGTTTCTTTCCTAGGCAAAACTAAAATCCTTCGCTGCCAAAATCATTCAGCTCCTGAAGGAATGGACTGAAACTTTCCCCTATGATTTCCAAGACGAAAAATCCATGAAAGAGTTGAAGGAGATTGCTCACAGGATCACACAATGTGATGAGGTAGGGGTGGGAGGGGAAAAAAGTTAAGTGCTAAAGCAGTATTTGTCAACTGTTACACGCGCTGTGCCATGTTCTATACAGTCCTGCAGGCAGTATTTGCTAAATGAACTGCAGCAGCAGTTGCTAAGCTGTCAGGGTAACCACAGGACATTGGGCTGCCTGATGGACTTAATGGTCCATTAGCAGAAACTGCCTATGTCTAATCACCACATGTAAGAAGAAGAGAGAAAATAGTCATGACAATGTAAAAAATGACTGTGGGGCGGAAGGAGAAAGAACAGTAACTATAATGGCTCAAGAGGGTTTAATAATGAATTACATACCATCCTTTGTGCATTGTTACTACTCTGTATGTCTGAGTTCTGCAAGACACACCGACTAGTTGTATCAAATGTACTCTTGGCCAAGGTGAAGGTGTTTATTATTTAGTAGCTCATTCCCAGCTTCTAACAATAGTAAGCAGCTGGTTTAGTGCAATGTTTCAGGTGACAGGCACAATATTTCCACAAAGCTTATCTTTGAGCTCTGCTAGCTAGTCCATCACCAGTCTTAACAGCTCTGAGTTTCTAGCCTGTGAAGAAAACTAAGCCTTAAAAAACCCCTCTAAAGCAAACAGATAAAGCAAATTGGAATAAAACAAGGGCTGTTAGTTTTTGGAGGGGGAGCAAGGGGGCCCGGGGAGGGGGGGTTATTGGGGTTTTTTGTTTGTTTTGGCTTTTTTACAACACTCACAAAGCCTACACTTTTTGTTCATTGGGAAAGTCACTGTTAACAACCAATAAACAGAAGGAAGAGCATAATCAAGAACTAGAACAAGAGAATCAATTGTCGAGTGTTTGTATGAATGTGAAGCCTTACTTAAACAGAAGTAGAAGCTTTTCATTGTTTTTACACCTATAACTTGAAGATATTTTTGAGAACCATTAAGGAGGAACTGGGAAGACAGTTGTATTGTGTGTTTTTGTTGATTCAAGTATGGAAAAAATGAAGAGCAACAGGTCTGACAGCACGGCATGAATCAGGGGTAGCACAATAGAGTGAGGTGTTACCAAGTCATCAGGAGGAAGCACTATGGTTTTGTTGCATCAGCAAAGATGTTTACGTGGGTGCTGTATGAGAATGGCAGTGCCTCAGCAGGAGGGGAAGAGGAAACAGGGCTGTAAGGTGCCTTCTTTTCTCTTTGGAGCCAAGGGCAAAGGGGTGCGTGTTAGCAGAGATAGTACTGTGAAAGGGGGCTTGGCAGAGGCTTTATGTAGCGTCTCTATCTTAGTATTTAATTTGTCTGTTGCTTTGAACTAGAAAGAAGTTGTGCCCTTTCTTTCTTTCTCTTCCCCTTCTTTCCCACTCCTGTGTATGAATAATTGTCATTTGAGAAAAACCCATCTTCATGGAGTGGATTGGTGCTGTGGTATCCGAGGCATCTGATGACACCCATTAATTACAGCACCACCATATCTACCCCCTTAACAAGGCTACTAGTCAAATTTCATCAGTGTAGAACTGTTCCCCATCTGACCCCTAGGAAATACTAATTTGACATTGTCAAAAAGCAGCTCTCGTGCCAAGTTTTTGTTACCACGTCAAATTACTCCCCATACTATGCTTCAGCATGGAATTATGGTAAAGGTTGGGGGTTGATTTTGTATTTTAAAGCTTTTTCAAATCCCCTTAGGACACTATTCTTCATGCATAAGGTAGAAACGCAACTGAGAACACACGCAAAGCAGTCAGGTGTTGTCCTAGTGATATCAGACAGCATACCAAATAGCTAAAGCTACAGCCAGGATTGCACCCCAAAGTTGGTAAAAATGAACTCAAACAAGCACAAATTATTATACAGTCATTGACTTATCTTCCAAAGTTGTAGGGAAAATTAGGGTAAAACTAGTAATGAAACTGCTAAAAGTCTTAAGGACATTTGTCTAAGCATTAAGATGCTAATAAATTCATAATAGCTGAAGTTAGCCATGGCTTTTCATGTCTCTGAGTTTCTTTGTTCACTTTTACATGATATCTGTAGTACTCTCACCTATCTTCAAGTGTCACTTTTTACAATCAGTATCAGCAAGTCTGCTTCCTCCCAGACACGTGGGCAAGTCAGGCACGGCGGCTGAAGACAAACCACTCACAGTGGGAAGCTCAGCACACCAGAGAGCAGAATTCTGCTTTGTTTCAGTCGCCTCCACCAGGCTCCCTTGGCATTTCTGAACACTTGTAGCACAGTATCAGAAATGACTCCAGACAGCTGCTGCTCAGCAGTAATCCAGCCTCAAGATGAGCTACACTGCCTTCAGCTTTTCATTTGATTTCACTTGGGAGTCAGATTATTGCCTTGTAAAGCACTGTTCTGACACCATTATTGCTTAATTATACCACGCAATATACAAGTGTTTGGTAGTCATCATCTCACACATCTGCTGCATAATTTCAGTCATCACTGCACATTAGTGGCTCCTTTGAATGGTCACAGATTGATTGCAGTTCTTTCTAGCGTGTCCCATTGACTGGCAGAAGTGAACCTTGTGGTTAACTTCAAGAAAAGTAATTTGCATGAAAGCAAGAGAATGATTCTGTGAGGAAAAGAAGGACTATCTGGCTGAATTCATTTTCCCAGCAGCAGAAGAAACCTAGGTCACTTAAAGCAGTAGCAGACAGGATGGAGGAGTAGGAAAGATCACGTTAGCTCTTTGGGGTTGGTCTCAGAGAAATGGCTATAGGACACAATGGTAGAAAAAAAAAAATCCCCTAAGTTGTCAAAACACTGAGCAGATGGATTATGTTCCTGTGGCTTTACCTTGCAATGAATCCTTACAAATTGTATGTTTAAAATCTGCACATGATAAACAGGAAAGGCATTCTAGTTATCCAAGAACATGATGTATATTGTGCTCTTACATAAATATTTGGGTGCTGTAGCTGTTCAAAGCTAAGTCAGGATATTTTAGGGGTATGTTCCTGGACATGATGTGAACTCCCTAGGTTCCTCTTGGGCTAGACAGACTGGATTCATCAGTGGGTCTGATCAGAGTGAGAGCTTTTTGGCACTTAGTGCACAGAGGATCCAGGAAGCCTTGTGCAAGCAACTCCAGCACCTTTCACATGCCCACTGCAGCTGCTCACACGGATGGCTTTGAAATGGGGCACTACCCAAAGGAGCAGACCAGCCAGCCAAGCGAAGCAGAGCTGGGAAGGCAAGCAGGCATAACAGTGTCATTATGGAGTTGTGTGGGTATTTAGGACAAGGTCATTTGTCACAGAATGATCAGCTCAGACAAGATGAAAGAAAATGGATAATAGGCATTTATTTTTTCCAGGCAGAAATTCTCTGGTGATCCATGTCTGCAATAGCTAAAGGTTTTTTAGCAGTTGTTGTTTCTCCCTTTTGCTTAGGAAAATGGAACAGTGAAAAAGATCATTAGCCAGATGACACAGAATCTCCTGATGGCCCTCTCTGCACGGAGCCAATACCAGGAAATCAGAGAGAAATTCCGGCAGCCTGTTACTGACAAGGGCACCATCCTCAAAACCAAGCCCCAGTCAACTCAAAAGGACATCCTGAGCGTGTGCTGTGACCCTCTGATCCTGGCACAGCAGCTGACCTACATCGAACTGGTGAGACACTGGTTGGGGTGGAGTATTCAGTTTTCCATTTACTAAATGTTGATATACTCATCAGTATGAATTTTGCTATGGCTTCACTGAAAGCCTCAGTGTATTAATAACAAATACCAAGTCAAGTAATGAACAAGACCAATTAGGAACACTGATAAAAGCACCTCACACACCTACACTGTAGGAAGATAAAGTTACCAAAATGTTCTCCTAACTTTGATTATTTTTCACTGAACTCTCTGTTTGTCTGTACAATGACAATCTCTCCTCTCTCCAAACACAGGAAAGGGTGAGCAACATTTACCCAGAGGATCTGATGCAGATTGTCAGCCACATGGACTCCCTGGATAATCACAAGGTACAAAAAGGTGTAGAGAGAGAAAAAGAAACAAAGGTGAACCAGAATAAAGAATTCTCCTCCCTTGTCTGAGTATACCCTGTGCAAGAAAGACTGACATTTTCTAGGCTTCTTTAAGCTTATGCCTTAAAAAATGTGCAACAAGATTTTATCACGATGTGAAGAGGAAGTTTATGCTTTGGTAAACTTTGACTTTATCATGATACAGGAGAGGTTTAACATGTGACCTGTTCTCTTACAGTGCCGAAGTGATGTGACCAAAACCTATAATTTGGAGGCCTATGACAATTGGTTCAATTGTCTCAGCATGCTGGTGGCTACAGAGATTTGTCGGGTAGGTATTCATACGAAACAAGATACCAAGGGGTCCTGGCCTTAAGGACAAGAGGCAGGCAGTGGTCTAAATGAGATTTAAACATTAGCAGTGCAATGAAAGATAATAGCATTATTCAAACATTAAATTATTTGCATGCTCATATGATTAAGCGTTCAAGGCTATGTTTGACTTCGCATATATTCTCTAATTTTGTGCAGCTGCATTCATCATGCAGTGAAATGGAACTTGTGTGGACTGAGTTAGGAGCTCTTTTGGATTTATCTTTTTTTAAATACATCAAAAGATTCTTTAAAAATACTCATCTTTAAATGCAGATTTACCAATAAACAGCTGTCCTTCCACTGCATTTAGATAACATTAGCACTGTAGTATATTCATTTTTTAATTTATATTCATTCGTTCTGTTCATACAATATTCAGTGCAGAAAAATCAAGAATAAGCTTTTTTTAAAGTCTGGAAAGAAAGTAGACTACTTTAAAGGTTACAAAAAAATAAAAAGGGTAAATAACCTTATTAGAGGTTAAGGTAACATCTGTTATATAATAAGCAAAGAAATGGAAGGTGTACTGCCCCAGAAACTTTTTTTTTTTTAATGTGTATTCTCTTTTTAGCTTCTTTTAGATTATTCTTTTTAGATTTCTATTAATTCCAGTTCGAGCAAATAGGAATTTTTTTCCCTATTCCTGCTTGGTCAGTAGCCCTTCTGTGGAAATCCCAATGCCTGCTGCATTTTCATGAAGTCCAGTGTACTGATCCTGAACTCTTTAAGATTTCCTGCTCTCAGAAGTGTATTGTGAAGGCACATCAAGATACTTCCAGAGCTGGCTGGTAGGGCTCACACGTTTAGTAAACCATCAAAGAAAGGTTTTAGCACACTGAGGGCTAAGCCAGGCCTTCAACTGCTGAATCATTTTCTTTTGATATGACAGAAACTAAAGTACTTAGGTCAGAGAGTCTGCAGTCACTGCTTAGGAGCCATTTTTACATAAGCCAGACAGAACTTTTAGGTTTAAACAGGGAAAATATTTTCATGAATGAATGCAATCCAGGCAATAATTAATTTTGCATTGCCATTTATAAAAGAGTTTGCAAATCAGATGTTCAGCATCAGTTGCTTGATCCCGTGCATGTTTGCATGAGTGGGAATTTGTGTATTTGCTCATCATCACTACCTGCTCTCAATAGGTCATTTAGGAGTACAGGCAGCACAGCAAGAACAGCAGGATGTGGCAATTGTTTTCTCTCACATTTAGGTTCCCTGCCCCTGATCTTAAATCTGTCCAGTGCTTTCCCCTTTCTTGAGAGGTTTAAATGCTTTGCATATATTCTTTCTGATAGCAGTATCACGTTATCCTCCTTTTCCAGTTACAGGAAATTGCTGAAGGTGTCCAGCTTGCTTATGCAAAATTGCCTAAGATGTGGACTTTTCTGTGTAAACAAAAACCTGCACTCCCCCACAACCACACAAGTAATTGGTAGTCACCCCAAATATTTCTGCTATTTTATTAAAAATTAATCTTAACAAAATATCCTGAGGCCTATATTAAGATGTAGCAGGACAAAGTCTTGAAATTTCTATTCACTGAACCTGTTACAGTGCCTTTGGCTGGACAGCCTGTCCAGAATTCAGACCATCCCTTCTCCCTTAACAAACCTCGGTGGTTTTTTCCAGGTTGTAAAGAAAAAGCAGCGTACAAGAATGGTGGAATTTTTCATTGATGTGGCAAGAGAATGCTTCAACATTGGAAACTTCAACTCAATGATGGCTATTATCTGTGAGTATCCTTAACACAGGTGGCAAAAGGCACTCCATTTTACAGCCTGACTGGCAAGACTACGCTCACGCTTGCCTTAAATTGGCCGACCACATTAGCATGCACACTTCCACAGGCACAGTATCTGCCAGTGACAGATTAATGTGTGGGTGGGTGAGCTTTAGCTACAGCTTCTGACTGTCAAGCTGAAACACCTTCCAGAACGTGTGGTACATAAGCCCAGTTATATTAGCCCCGTATTTTTTTCAACTCAGTTGTTTCTTTGTTTCCTCTCTCTGCATTCAGCTGGCATGAACTTGAGCCCTGTGGCACGGTTAAAGAAAACCTGGTCCAAGGTCAAAACAGCAAAATTTGATGTTTTAGAGGTATGTATAAAGTTTTGACTTTATATAGAAATCTGCCAAATAGTTTCATCCAAACCTCTGCTAATTACTCTGTCAGAGATCAGAGAGACACCTCTGTCAGTGGTCACCAGCCTATAAACATTATGAGAGTGTTCCCTCAATTTCAGACTCTCTACTTGTCTACAAAGAAAAGTGGATGCCAGCTCTCTTTAGATTGTATCTTCCTAGCGTATTTTTGCCCATTTAACATCCAAGTTTCCCTTTCAGTGAATGCTCCCTCAAAACTAATTAGAGTACTCCACCTAGTGGAGACCTGTATGGAAACGGAAGCTAATTGGAACCGTCATCAGAAAGAGACGTGATAGCAAAGGAGAATTTTGGTTTTTCCCCCAGACAGTCATTTATGATTTCCTTTCTGCTTTGTTAACAGGATAGATTAAAGCCAGTACAGAGCCCTCCTTTCAAGCAAGGTAGAAGTTAGAAGAACCTGCACCCAGACCTGATTAGTATAAAGATACTCTACCTTGCGAGTTTAAGTAGGGGCCAAATGAAGCTATGAAGAACAAACTCTGATGGTTAGAGAAAAGCTTTTTATTTTTAGCAAACACGTATTACCTGACTGCCTTTTTCCCCCCCTCTACAAAAACAGCACCACATGGACCCTTCCAGCAACTTCTGCAACTACCGCACAGCCCTGCAAGGAGCGGCGCAGCGCTCCCAGACCGCCAACAGCAACCGCGAGAAGATCGTCATCCCGGTGTTCAACCTCTTCATCAAAGACATCTACTTCCTGCACAAGATACACACGAACCGCCTGCCCAACGGGCAGATAAACTTCAAGGTAGGACTCTGCTCCTACACACACTGCCCTGCCAGTTCAACCTGGAGCACTGCGAGCATTTGCCAGCTTCGGACTTGGGGCTCGTTACAGCACCCATTCCTTCAGTGCCCGTGTGATCCAGACCAAGTTGTATCGTTGTCTAGGGGAGCTGATTTGAATCAAATTTCTGGGAAAGCCATCATATCTGATGCAATTTAATAGGTAACTTCAGCCTGAGTCATCAGCCTTAGCTGATTTCACCTCATCAGTTTAGCCAGCTATAAACACTACACACAGCCAGCAAATGGTATTTATCAGGTCTGCAAGGGAGGTTCTACAGCTTCTGGGTTCTCTCTCCCCAGTTAGTAAACATGCATGTCCAAAAGACCACAGCCTGTCAAAAGTACTTCTTGACAAAATTTTTTTGTCATCATTAAGGCTGTGTAAGCGGAGAGGGGCACACAGAACATACAGGACAAACCCTAAGTAATTACAGATTTCTTAAAATCCTGGGAAGGAAAGGATATCTAAATGTTTCTATATGTTATTTTGATTTCCTAAATTCAAAGAGTGCTTTATGAGAAAATCAAGTATGTCACATTTAATTTAAGCAGAAGTTTGGAAATGTAAAAAGTAAAGCAAATAAAAACTGTTTGCTGTCCAGTTCCAGTCACAGGCTGATGTAGACACTCAATGCAGAAAATAGGCACTATTATATATGAAGAAAAGGTTGATGATGAAAAAAATTGAAGGCAAAAGATCAGATTGTTACCAGAGATAGATTGTTCTAAACTTGAGGCTGACAGTGGATGAGGAACTAGCAGCAAGAGTGGGAGATGAAGGGAGGCGTAAGAAGAAAAGATAACAAGGAATCACAGAATGTGCTGAGCTGGAAGGGACCCTCAGGGATCCCCAAGCCCAGCTCCTGGCCCTGCACAGCACCGCCCTCAAGAGTCACACCATGTGTCTGAAAGCATTGTCCAAATGCTTCTTGAACTCTGTCAGGCTTGGTGCTGTGACCAATTCCATGGACTTCTGAGTAAGGGACAATAAGAAGCAGCAGAAATAAGAATAAGACTGACAGGTTCTAATATTTCAAAAAAACATATACTATTTTAATAATACTCTTTTAATTACTTGATGCAGAAGTTCTGGGAAATTTCAAGACAGATTCACGATTTCCTGACATGGAAGCAGGTTGAGTGTCCTTTTGAAAAAGACAAGAAAATCCAGAGCTATCTACTCACAGCACCTATTTATAGTGAAGAAGGTAAAATCCTTTTTTGAACATTATTGTGAGTCTTTCTACGTGTTAAAATACAGACAAAATATGCAGATGAAAAATATTAACATGAAAAATGATATTTTATTAGTAATTTGATAAGTGTTGCAAAACACTTAAGTGTTGCATTGGGTTCTGATGAGAAAAGATTTCATAATGAAGACTGCAAAGTTACATCTGCTGTATTCTAACCTTTAGATTTTTTTTTCAGGTAAAGAACTCATGTATCTGATTGTTCTTATTTTTTTTTACCAGCTCTGTTCATTGCATCCTTTGAAAGTGAAGGTCCAGAAAACCACATGGAAAAAGACAGCTGGAAAACACTCAGGTATGAAGCTTCCTCAGAACATGAATTTTTCTGCAGACACACAGAAGCGTGTGACCATCAGCTTCTTCTGTCCTATTTGCCTATCCAGCTTAAAACCATAATACAGTTCTTTTTCCTTCAAAATTTAAACCTGAAAAAAATTCAGTGGGGCTTGGATTTTGATACAGCTTTTCCAGCCAGATCTGTTGAGGCTGCAAGGTCACTTCTGGGACTGTGAAAGAGAACATCCTTTGTTTAGGCTGTCAAATACAGTAAAATAATCTGCATTTGTAGCAGTGTTCTGACATTATTTTCTCAGGGGAGCAGACCTGTAGAGATACTAAGAAAGTGCTCTCATCATAGCTGTGCACTTACAAATGCTATAAAAGGATGAAAATTTCTAGGAATATGCTATTGTCAGCCTACCCTAAGGAATAAAGTCTCAAAGACTCCTCATCCTTCTGAGAATGGGAAGCACCACTCCCATGTACATGATGAGATCAATTAATTAGAATTTTTCCAATACTGAGGCCAAGGCAGAAAGATTTGTAAATTGTGCAAAACATTAAAATCTAGCATATCTGTACCAGACAGAGAAGGAACAAAGCCTGCATGCCCTGAGCTCTCTTGAGGCACATTGTGACTTTATTGTCCTAAACGAGACAGTTTCCCACTGATCCCAACATTTCTTAGGATGTCCATGTGAGCTTTTCACATATAACCCCTATGCAATGCACCTTGCATGAAATCCAACACTGTTCAGCCTGCAGGAGTTTAGGGTGACAGAGGAACACATGTTGTATGCCCGAGCTCATCCTAAGGGCCTGAGGTGATGTTATGCAAGTTAAATTTTCATCTCATTTAATGTCAGCATCTTTACTGAAATGCACAGATTTATTCCAGTTTCTAGCAGCTGAAAATCTGTCCCTTGAAGATGCGAGATAGATCTATTGCCAAAACTGAAAAACTGTTTGTTGTGACAGAAAAGATAATTTTATTTTTTTATTGCTTCTTCTTTTAGGACAACTCTGCTTAATAGAGCCTGAGATTTTTGGATCTGATTTGCAGACTTTGAAGCACATCTAATGGACATGTTTTTACAACCTGAATGAAAGACTTGGACTGAGCTAAGAAAGACCTCACTGGATGAGGTCTGTTTTGTATATACAGTAACTTTTATGAAATAAAATGTGGTAAATATTTCACATGTCAACCTTAAGGCACTTACTGAAGGGTTTTGGTTTTTTATTTTAAATATAAGGGCAGGGCCCTGTTCTCAGAGATGAAATGTATCATGGGAGATGGTATCTTATTCTATCAGCATCCAAATTTTTATTTTTTATTACTTCCACCGAAACAAATACAAATTAAAACACACATCCTGACTGAAGCCAGTGTTCAGGTTAAATACCCCATTGGACCAGTATCCCACAGAACACTCAGTACGTCTCCCTAGCTTTGAAATGATCCTTCAGATCAGCAGAATTGTTCACAGATGTTCACAAGTTTTGTTCCTCTCCTCCATCAGCAATTAGTGCCTTACAAGGTACTGAGCTTGTGTAGTTGTACCTTCTGACGCTGGGCTGGAAGTAAGGGAAATAAAAATATGGATGTCTCGAAACCAGCTACAATGTACTTTTTAAATAAAGCGGAGAATTATGGCACATGAAGTAGAGTATACCTGCCTGTGACACTGATGGTGCAGCAAACCTATTTTTGTTACATGATTTCAAGAGATAAGAGGGGGTAACTGCTGGGGTCCGTGCGTTTGCGTGTGAGTTTGTGTGTGTGCACACGTGGTGATGCACACATGTCTAAGTTTTAATCTATCCTTTAAATTCTGCCTGTCAGAATAGTTTGTGTTTTCCTTTTGAAAGATCAGGGACTTTTTGTTTTGTTGTAAGAGAAGAATGTCTAACCTAGATTATAATCTCTGCAAAACAGGCCTAATATGCTTTTTTAAAAAGAATTTTTGGAAAATAAAAAATCGTCACGGGCCAGGGAAAGGGAAGTAAACTCAGATGTCCAATTTGAAGCTAAGGCTAAAGTTTCCAAAGAAGCTTGAGAAGAGCTCATTACCATGAATTAGGCATTTAATTCCATTGGTTCCTTTGAGAAGTCCAGTCTGTGCTTACAGACACTTAAAACAAAGGCCAACTTCGAATGTAAGTTTTTTCTAGTCTTTTGCAAACCGTGATTAACTGTCTGGGACAGAACCCATTGAAATCTAAGGGCAAACACTCTAAGAAATTAGTCAAACCTTTGAACAGGTCAGTACCAAAATTAGAGGTGATCTGCAAACCCACTGATGCTTGCCATTTCTAATTTCTCCTTTTAGTATTGAGTTTACACCTAATTTGACTATCTAAGTAGCTGAAGAGCTTATGTTAATATTCAAGGTATTCCTTTCCAGGGGAGAAAAAAAAAATACAGGCTCAGATTAAAAACTATTTTCTCTAATGAACAAATTATTACCCACAAATACCTACTTTTCTTTTCCAGTAACTTTTCTCTGAAGGCTTGAGGGCTAAATATAAGATAATAACTCAAGCCAGATAATTAGACTGGGTTTTTCTTTATTTTTCCTTAAAAAAAAAAAAAAAAAAAAGAGAAAGAAAAACCGACAAAAACAGTCCCTCTGGAGCTGACAGTGGTTACAGCCTCCCTAACAGAGCCTTGCAGAAGACCTGTGCAAGGACTTGTTTAAAAGTGACCAGCTCTAGGTAGATGGTGTTTATCTCATTCTGCCTTCTGTTGAAGAAGGGGCAAGACTTGCTGGACTGAGGGTCTGGTTTATTCCAGTCCAGCAGACTCTCCTTGCTTAGTGCCTGCAGCCAAGAGCAGAGCCACTGTTTGGTGGAGCTCCTGCAAGCCCTGAGCAGCAATTTGCTCTATTGGCCCTGGAGTACAGTGAAAAATTAAAAAGAGCTTTCCCTCTTTGACTTCCCACTTGGCAAATACTTAAAATTAGAGGAATAAGTTGAGGTAAGGAAGGGAGACAAATCAACATTTCACTATTCCCATAGCATTTGGCATCAAAGAGAAACGAAAGCAAGTTACATCACGAGGAAGAAGTAGAATACTAACTGTTAACAAGAACAGCCCAGGAAAGGGGAAGGGATAATTCTTATGACCTGCTGCTATTTTTCCTGTGCTGAAGTGCTGGCCTTCAGCCCTGGATTCCAGTAAGAATATTTATACTGTATTATTACAGTGTTTTGCACTTTCAGAGATGTTCTAGCTAGTAACATTGTCAGACACTATACGAGGGATTGTATATCAGCTTTGTTTATGTAATTGAAGTTTAAAAGGGATGCTTAAAATTTAAGAAAAAAATATATATTTGAAATGCAATTTTAGAACACTTTCTGTAAATGTATAAAAGAGCTTTCACATGAATGTGCACTTCACCGGTCAATCAGTCCAAGTATATACTTGAAATCCATGCAGTATCTACATTGGTTCCCTTTTATTTTTCCTCCCCAAGTTTGATACACTCCTTAAATACCGTGTTTTGCTATTCTGAGCTGAAATGCTAAATATGAAGCTGTACCATAAAGCAGGATATTCTGTGTTTGACTGGATGTGCTTGCATTAATAAAAAAAAGAAATTGCTTCAACCATGATTAACTTTTTCCATAGTTATTTTTCACTTGCAAATGTATCAAACCACAACCCAGAAGCTGAATGAGGTGTAGAAGTCAATATGGTCACAGTGAATCAGCTGGTTCCTTTCTGACATGAAAAGCTACAGCATGAAATATTTAAATTTCTTCCAACAAAGGCAAGAGCAACACTAAGCGGACAATACATTGCCACTTGTAATATTCTCTCTATAGTAGTATTTTAGGGATTTGATAGGGTCTGTGCTACAGAGTAATTTTGTTCTCTCAATGGAAGTGTTTAACAGTTCCACTGTGTAAAAATATTTTGTGTCTTACGAGTTCAATTTCATTTTTTCCTCCCTGCATTTATCTCTAAATAGCAGAGCTAAGGAACATTTTTTGGCTGCAGCAGATTGCAGGGTTTCCTGTGGCAAGGTTCCGTTGCCATTTCCACACCCCAGCACCTTTGGTTGCAACCACTACCCTTTTTTGGGCCCTGCTGTACAGAAGCAAAGCCACTTCTCCAGAGTCACACAGAGAACAGGAAAGCACAGAGCTGTGCCCAAAATCCAGCTTTGCTGCCCCAGTGCTACCTCCTTTCTCAGGCATATAAGCCTTGAAAAAAAAAAAAAAAAATTACATCTTGGAAGTGCAGGAGCTCTGGAAGTCCCCATAAGCATTTTTGATCTGTTGGACACTCTCTAGGGAAATAAGCAGACATCCACAGCAGAGTTGAACAGTGCTATGCCCAGTCATCACAGCTCATTAGAAAAGATAATGATGTTTACCAGCATTAAGAGGATCGAGCAGAGAAGAGTCTTCCTGATGGCCAGTTCACACTCGTAATTAATATGAATATTGCATCCTTGAAAACTCACTTCAAATTACGTCCCATCCAGTCATTAGGATAAATTAGCTATTTACACAGGCATAAGAGTAAACAATAAAATTGCTTTCCAGGCACTTCACTGCCATTAGAGCACAACACAGTGTGACAAGCAGTAGCTCAATGCCAGTAAGGTACCCTTAGTTGTGTTAGCAGCAATTTGATTTACCGAGTTAGTATTTCCCAAGAAACAGCTTTCTTTCAGCAGATAACTCATGGGGCAAAATTCAGCTGAGCAGTTATCCGCCAACTGATATTAGTACACCTTTTGGAGAGAAATCAATAATTCTTTTGAGGATGTGCTGACAGATCTTTCCTCTTCAGCCTTCAATGTATGTAATTTTATCAGGGCAGCCCCAGTTTCCCAGCTAACCAGAAAAGCCTACGAGCAGTATGTGGAAGCACAGTTTCGACCTTGTTCTCTGCAGCAATTGAATAGGGCTGTGTGGACAGCAAGATACTTTTTAAAAAAAATTTTAAAAATCAAATTGCAGAAAGAATTCATCTACATCTGTTAATGCATGTCATCAAGGAAGTTTCCAGACCAGTAAGTATGCAAATATTAGCTTCCTTCAAATGCTTCCTTTCATGCTTCTATCTGGCAAGGCAGGGATAACTGGGAATGTTTTGAGGTTCCAGCACATTTCTCTGGGCTCTGACAGGGCTTCCCTGACAGTGCAGAGGTTTGCTGTCCTTCACTGCTTCCCAAGGTGGTCCTTGGGCTTTGGAAGAGAGAGAAACCACAGTTAGGGGTATAGTTCTGCAGTAACTTGGAGGTACAACATAAATTATAACCATCTCTCTAACATTGTAACAATAAAAAATTGAAACATTTCTAGTGTGTCCAATGTTATAAGCAACTTTTGACATCAGCATTTTTATGGCTTCTGGATGGCACGTTCAGCTTTTGTGCAGAAGATGGATGCAGCTGATTGCTGTAAGACAACTTAGGGATATTGGTTTATTTTTGTAGTGAAATATTAAAAAGCAGTTGAGTCCTATGTCAAGCAGGGAGTGCTGGACAGTCTGAGCCATAACCTGCCCTCTCCTTTAGAAGTGTGGTGAGGAAGAAATTCAAACCACCAGGAAATGCAACAACCAATAAATGCACTGTTTCTAATCTATTAGGATGCATGCTTTACAATATCAGTTACTTGGGCTCCTGACAATAACAAAAAGCACTCACACAGAGAAGTCCTGTAAGAAACAGTGTTTGGCAAAAACAGTACATAGTCACTTGAAACTATTCATTTAGCACCTACCAGGAAACCAAACCTCCCACACAAACCGAAGCTAAACACACACAAACACAAACAAAAGTCAAAATCCAGGTCTGTGGCCACACAGAGGAGTCCTGTTGACAAACCCACTTCAGCACTAGGCCTGGAGACCATTTCACAGGAATGAAAGAAAGCTCAAAGTGAACATAAAGCAAAGCACCAGCTTCAAACATCCTCACCTAATCCAAGACAGAAAAGAAGAAACTTGAAATTCAGTGGAAATTTGCTTCTAGTATTTCTAATCTTATCTAGCTTCTCCAGATTAAGCAGCACTCTTAAAAGTAGTGTAATTCTGTTCGGGGGCAGAAGTCAAATGAGTTCCAACAGAATCTCATTACAGAGAAAATTACTTAACATCTTTTTAATCCCTCTCACACAAACACACTGCAGCCTCTTCTGATTCTGAGGCATATTAAATTCATGGCATCTTGCTATCCATCAGTGTCAACATCGAAAGTTTCCTTTAAAATATTTTCACAATACCCATTTGTTGACATTCAATTCAAAGAAAATACTGCTAACAATACTCCACCTCCACAAATATTTATTAAATCAAATAACAAAGTACAACATATCATCAATCACAGCAACTGGGGACTCGGCAAACACAGTTGTAAGTGATGGAGTTGACTGAAGTCTTGGATGTTTATGGCACTACCAGAATTTAATGAAACAGTGAACTATTGTTGTCTGGGGACATAATAGCTCACAGTTGAAGAACTGATCTCAGTTTGGAAAAAAAAACCAAAACACTCCTAAAATATTTCAAAAAGATAAAATCCAAGCAAGCAATGAATAATTTGACAGATGTAAGCAAGTCCATTTTGTTTTTCTATACACCTCTTACCTCACTTTACTACTAAAAAACTTCAGACTATCCAAGTATTCCAAAAAGAATTTCACAAGAACCCAGCAGCCAAAAAAATCACTCTGATAAGATTTTTAAGAGCACACAAACACCCCCCCCCCCACCACAACATCTGCTCTGTGGATGCATTTACAGGCCAGAACACCCTCCCAGCTGCTCCACAGTAACTGTGTGGCCCAGGAAAAGCTGTGACTTGCAACCTGAGAGTAGCCAAAGCTGTCTCAGAGCTGCTCTCCAAAGCGTTCCTGAGCACCAAGCAATCTCAAAGGGTTTTATTTTTGCTTCAGCTTATCCCTTTAACACGATCATTTTCCGCATGGATTGTAATGAAGTCAGTAAGAAGCCACTTAAGCTTGTATAAGGCTGCAGGAAATCTGTGCAGAGAGCTCAGGCTCTCACAGGGCCAAAGCTGTGCTGTGCCTGTTAGCTCGTGTTTCCAGAGCTCTGCTCAGCTTCACCTCCTGTCTCCTCCACATCCATCACACTGGCAGAATATCATTTTCCCCCTGCTTCTCACAGGAGAAGCTCCCTGGTTGTTTCACAGCTGTGACTTTGCTGCCCGGGCACATTTGCCACTGCCTTCAGCAGGAGCCAGGTCAGACACCACCTCTGGGAAGGCTGTCTGGCAGCCTCTGCACTGAATTTCATTTCACTCCACAGACACAGCCTTTCATTAGAACAGCACTTCTACCCAACATCTGAGAATGCTCCAGTGCTGGCAAAGAGCATGAGCTCCCACTGTGGACATGCAAATAGCAAAGCCATTGACCAAAAAAACCCCAAAACAAACAAACCCCAGAGAAACCCTAACGAAACCAATACACGCAAACCTAGGAGCTGAAATTTTCAAGATCAAACAGCACCAGAATGATAAACACAAGATCATCTTGCCACTAGCATGACAAAGGGCAGGAATGAGTGAATATGCTCTTTCACCTACAAGGCAAGTACAAATGCAAAGTATTCTACCCATGAAAGAAAATTATAAAGTCCTTCACTAAGTCAACTTGCACCAGTGAAGAATTTTTACACCATTTATAGTGAAAGATAAAAGGACATGGGTCAAGACACTTCAGTCGTACATTACGTACAAGTCCTGTAGGTACAAGGCAACCTTGAAACTGCTAGAACTAAAAGTGCTCCAGAAAAACTCACCACATGACATGCAAGCTTAGAGTAGCTCAAATAAACCAGTTAAATGACCACCAACTTCAAGTTCAGAGGGACTGCTTTACCCTGGAATAGGACTAAGCTAAGCAACACAGAGCTGTGCTTTAATAAAACCTTATGCCAACATTTAGACTTAAGTATTAAAGGAGTTTATTCAACATTCTTCTTGCAGGTCGAAAGGAGTTTTGCTGTACAGCACTTCCATACAGATCCCAGCTACAACACCTACTCTTCAGGCCCACCACAACACAACCTTTCAAGAAACAAATAAGGTCTCCTAATAAAAAGGTGGAAGCCATTCCCTTTCTGGTGCAATCTCAAAAACAACAATAAAACACTTACCTTACTCCAACCAAGGAGAGAGACCACGTTTCTTAGAAAAGAAGGAGAAGAACCTTCTTCTGCCAACTTCGAGTCCCAACTGAGGGGAGGCAGCTCTTCCCAGGGCTAATTAACCCCGACTGCCATGGTTATTGCCAGCACCTGTGGCTCAGGGAGCAGCACTGCTCTGCCCCTCTCCAGCTGGTACCAGCTCCCCGGGGCCCGAAGGCAATGGTGATGCTGAGATTCACATCAGCTGGGGGCCGGGGCCGTGCGAAGCCAGCGGCAGAGGGGCACTGCGGGTGTGGGGGTGCTTGCACCGCTCCCAGGCCTGTCTCTACACAGCCCAAAGGCACTGCTCAGTGCCAGGCACTCAGAAGAATTATGCTATAGCATGTGCTACACCACAGAGGCAGGGGTCTGCAGAGCCACTGCAACCACAAGAGTGTAAAAAACTGTTTTATCAAAGTCTCCTTTGCTGGAAAGCTTTTCCAGTGAAAACAGGAGGAGTCCTTCAGTTTGCAATCAGGCCCAACGAAGAAAAGGTGAGCATCGTTTGGGCATGAACCAAACTCTGCTTAAGCTCATTATCCTAATTTTCCTTCACAGCTGAGCAAAATTTGAATGATTTATCTCCTTGAGATGTATTTGGGGAGTCACACTCAGCAAGAGCACCTCAGGCAAATGAAAGCTACACCGACCTTCGATACATAGAAAGCTTATATCATTACACTGATGCATCAATAAGTTACGAATTTATACTGAAACACGACTTTAAAGGTTATTTTAAGGTTTTTTTCCTTTCATTCACTGATCTGACAAAGCAAAAATTTTGTTCTAGTTTATATTTTGAAATGAACTAAAACCATTTAAATGTCTGCATTCAGATACAAGAGATTAGGGCTTACCTACCACTTCTCTTTCCCTCCAGATGCAATTCTTTTCTTGAACACAGTTTACAAATAAGTTTTGATTTTCATAGGTGTGTGCATCTCAGAGCCCAAAGGCTTTTATGAAATTTAAAAAAACCCAGTATTTTCTTCTGGATGCAGGAGACCCAGAACTATTCCCCTAAGCTTTTTCCATTTTTCCATCTGTATTTGCTGATTCTCCAAACCAGTATCTACTAGTCTCATTGAATAACATATTTTTAAACAAATTCAAAAGCACAACCCACATTCTTTCCTGCAAAGGGTAAAAGTGCACCCTGAGCTAATCTCATCTTGACTTCCTTTAATGAAGAACACTTCTCTCTAGGGAAGACTACAGATTGTAAATTCATTGGAAAAGGTTAAAATTCATGTGGATAGCATGCAACAGAAAAAAAAAATACTTCACAATTCAGTGGAGCATGTTCCAGTTTAAATAAGTGTTACTATATATATTTATTCTAGCACTAAAATGCAGTGACTCCTCCAGGAAAACACTTGGACCACAGCTTAAAAAAAGTGTGTTATGTAAACAGCATCTGTCAAAACAGGAGGACAAGGCCCAGACTTGGCCATGTGACCCAAGCACCAACCCTGGGCACACAAATTGTGATTCTGAAGCCTGATACTCACACTCTTCTTTGCAGTGCCCCTGCAGCACCCCCGGCTGCACAGTGTGGGGTTTATTCCTCCTCTGCAGGCAGGGCACACCTTGGGAAAGCCAAGAGCCATCTTGCTCTCAAGCAAGAGGTTTTCGTATCTGAAGCATGACTAATTTGCTCCCTTTCTGGGATGAAGTTAGGAGACACATCCAAGGAAGAGTTACCCATCTTACTGGGAAAGAGCACGCCTGGCCTGCGCTACAGCTCACAGCAGCAACTGGAAAACAGCGACACTGCTGCTCACAAGCACGTGCTTGTAGCATAGAATGGCTGTGCCCAAATGCAGCCAGAAGCTGAACATGCTCAGGTAAATGAAATCACTTTATAATAAAGGCATATCCCACTATTTCTGTTCTAGTTCCATCACAGAGCAACAGCAATGGTGTGCATTCAAAGACTGGGGTCACAGAGCTGCTGAGCTGGTGTGTGCCACAGCAACACCTCACACAGGTGGGTATTGCAGCAAGCTGAACTAAGGCAAGGGAAACCCCAGGTCTGCGAGGGGTCCTGTAAGTTCAGAAATCCCCAGATCATGAGCCCTTTGGAATACTTGTGTCAATGCCCAACACACACATTAAGTCGTTCCAAGAGTTCTGACTTCCTTTTAACTCCAATGCATTTGTTTCCATCTTTTGGGATAATGAATGGAAAAAAGTTTCCAGAAGTGGTTCCCGATGACTACATTCATCTCCAGACCTCCCCCATCACCTTCCAGCATGGACCCCATGGACTGGTTTTCATCACACAGATGGGGACAGCTGACATTGATCTCCCTCGCTGTTGCTGATAAGCACAACCATGCAGTGGAAAACAGCAGAACCTAAGACACCTGGATATCAGCACCCTGCCACGTTTCCAAAACATGAGAACTGGGACAACTGGATCCTCCTGCGGTAGCATCTCTGTGCTGAGAGCTGAGGAGCAGCAATGCTGGATGCCTGTGCACTGCCCCTGTGTCCATTCCAGGGCGTGTCACGCAGTGCTGGTGTCAGTGAGAGGCATTTTCGGGTGCTTATTCTTGTGCAGCCATGACAGCAGCAGCTGTCCTGAAGTTTTAAAGGCTGGAGTCTCAGGAGAATGCCCCACTTCTATCTTTACCCCGAGTCATAATACCAATGTATGTAATCTTGTCCTCACCAGCACCCCACAATTCTTGTTAGCAACAACCAAGATATGCAAGTAAGGTAACATCTGGTCTAAGTTCAAGTTGTCTGAGGAACAAACTCTTATATCTGGTCTGGGGAGATACCTGGGATGCAAAATTGAGCTGGTTGAATTTTCACTGCAAATATTATTATGTGAATCCAATGTGTTATGTATGCGCTGTACAATATTATTGTAAAAGCATATTTCAAAGAGGCAGCTTAAACAATTTCTAAAATGCAGAAATTCCATTTATTATATTGAGAATATCAATTGCAAGAAGTCCTGCAATGCATTCTCTTCATTCTAAGTACAATACAGTACACTGTTCTCCACAATAAGTTACATAAAGGCAAATTTTATGTACATATAAAAAAGGATCAGTGCCCAAAAATCAACCACTTAAATCTTTACTTGCCTTCAGAATTCTTGAGCAAAATAAATCCATAAACAGACCTTAATTACCTGGTTTGAGAAAGGTTTTCAACTAATACCTAAATTCAGCAGAAACCATGCAAATGGTTTAACCACTGAATTAGCATTCTCTGCATTCATTCTATAAACAAATGTATTAAAAAACGAGGCATGCCATATGGTATCATATAAGACAACATGGAGAAAAATGACCTGCCTGCATTTGAACTGTTTATGCATCCCAAAACACCCAAAGGGGAAGTACCAAAGTAGTAGTGCCATTGTACAAGGCACTAATGAGACCACAGCGTAATTCTGCTTAAACATGCTCAAAAAAACCCAACAAGCAAAAAAAAATCCCAGAAGAAAAAAAAAAAACAACACCCTAAAACATCCTCAAACTGAAAAAGTGAAGAATAAGGCTACTAGGATAATCAGTGGAATGAAGAGCATTGTATTAAGAAAGACTGTAATAGCACTTGCTTTTTCAGTCACTGAAACAACTAAGAGTATATGACACCTTACAAAAACATGTCAGGAAAATGCCCGAAAGAGAAAGAATGCACAAGGACAATATTGGCATAATAGCAAACAGGCCTCTAATAAATTCATATGGGAATGAAAAGATGGTTCCTCAACTTAAAGGATGAGATACATAGGCAGGGCCTTGGAATAAGAAGGAGTGGGGCCAAAAATGTTTAAACTAACAAGTTTAACAGCACAGCTCAGTTTATAGAAGGGATGTGGCATCTACTGTAGGAAAAGACCAGGCCCAGAAACACTCAACTGGAATGTTCCCAACTTGTCTGATCCATCACTGAGATAACAAGGTGGTGTCTCCTTTGCAGTGTGAACTTCCATTATATGCTCTAAAATTCCACTTTAAAGGATTTTCATTCCCACCCCCCCCAAATTATTCTATATTCAACCATGCCAATGTCTGTTAATACAACAAATGCAGCACCAAGCCCTTGCTGTGGAATCAGCACCCTGCACAGCTGCTGTACTGGTCAGCATGTCCATACACCTTTCATGGTGAGATTACTTTTCCACACCTTTCTCCGGTATCTACAATGGAGTCTAAGTATAGCATCCTTCTAAAGTCACAGTGCAGTGAGCCATACAGACTGAAAATACTCAAGACACAAATGATTATTTCATTTAATTCTCAAAAGAATGCAAATATAAGAACAGAAATGTACCCCATGGAAAAGTGTTGAATTGTACATTCCACAGATTTTTCCAGTCGATACTGAAGACACTTTCCTTGAACTATGTATGCTGTCCAATTTAGCTGAGGTGCTTGAACTTGCAAGACATGTAGGTAAGAGGGTATCAGTCAAAGGATTACTCGGAAAACAAATACAAGAAGCAAAAACCCTCTAAGCTCTTCTTCACTGAAAAAGAGAGGCACTGCATTTGTAAGCTGAATTAAGGCTGTAAAATGATGCTGGTTCACTGTGAATTTGAAGCCACCGCGCGCCCCGGGGGTGCCCTTCACCCCACGGCCTCGCTGTTAGTCCTGTAGGCCTGCTTGCGGAGGTGCGCCTCGATCTCGTCCCTGAACACCAGCATGCCGAGGTGCGAGTGCGACGCCTCGTTCATGGCTTTGGACTGGATGCACATGCGGTACTGCTCCGGGGTCAGCTCGTCCGCACAGTGCTTCTCGTGCCACAGGTGGAACAGCCCGGGCACCGGCGTCCTGATCACCATGAGGTCGCCGTGCAAGTACTTCCTGTAAAGGTGGACATCCTCACCGCCCCAGCCTTTCACTTCCAAGTCAAAGCCCCCTGCAAAAACAGTATCAGAAATTGTTTTTTGGGAGCACAGGGAAAAAGAGCAACACGTTATGCATAACGTGTTACCAGATCTGGCATGACATTCCAGAAATTCTGTAGCAATTAACTAAGTTTTCCACGCTATAGCATGCCAACATGAGGGACAGGAGCTTCAAGAATACCACAGCCTTTGTGGTGGAAACTGCCCAGGACACAGATCTACTGACTTCAGAAAGTCTCTTAGAGCAGTGTCTCCAAACTGCATTATGCATGACATCCCATGTGACAGCTGCACTAAACTGTAGGCAAACCTCGCTGGCTATGCTTTTGGATTATTTTTAGGAAGCATAATGGATTTTAGTAGCTGGAAAATGAAGCAGTCATGCACCGTATGAGAAATCCTCTCTAAAAATGCCAGCAATTACTCCACAGGTCACAATTCAAAAGGCTGGATTAAGGAAAGGAACACGGTTCACCATTTCAAGTTCCCTTGTTTTTCCAGGACCACAGTGAAGAACAACCTAGGCTCTTGTACACTTTCAAAACTCCAGAATTATCAAGTCTTCATTTAGCATGTACCATACAGATGGCAATATGACTGCTGTTAGCAATCAGCCTGTATTCAAGCCATCAGACAGCACACAGGGCTGTATCATTACATCTTCTGGCAGATTTACATCCTCTGGCAGACAATCTTCACCACCATCTTCCACAGTTAAGCACACCAAGCTGTTCTCAGTTTTAAGAACATGCCACAAGGGGGGGCAAAGCACACTGCTAAAGCCTCCAACAACTGTATTCCATTTCTCAAGGTTATTTAAAAAATAAGGATTTGAATGCTTCTCGTCGATGTGAGTGTGACGTTTCTTAAACTTGATTCATTTGCTTCAGACAGACACAAAGCACCCAAAAAAAAAGCAATATTTTTAAAAGTTCTAGAGTGAAATGTTTCTACTAAAACTATTGTGTCTTTTAAAACACTCAACAGATGGGACATCAAAATCTAGAAAAGCTGATTTATCTCATTAGTCAAACTTGTCATGCAAGTCTGACTGCCGGGCTTGGGAAAATAATACGAGAAATAAATTATTTCTTTCCTGTCATTAGGTAAGACCAGAGAATAACAATTTTTTTCTTTAGTCTCATCTTACCAACAGTCAGAAAGTCTGTCCGGTATTGACAAGTCATCCCAAAGCCAAAATCCCGCCAGAAACCAGAATCCTTCTTGTGTACCTGCAATTTTAAACCAGTATCATTTTGAAATGTAAAATACAACAAAAGAAGGTACATTGCACTTGGTTTTGCAGAAAGCTAAGCTCTTCCAATCATTTGCTCAGTGCAGGATAGAGCATAATAACCACTTCTGGTATTTCTGTGTCATGCACTCATGTGGGGCTTCCCAGTGACCTCCTGTTCCCTTCACCCTCTGCCTTCCAATTCCAAACACTCACCCTCACTGCAGTTTCCACATTTACCTTTCTGCTGCACCACCTCTATTTTCTATGTATCTGCCCAGACTAAGCAGTAAATTAGTCCATTGCTAAATCATCTGTTCCCAATACTCCAATTCCTACCCATTTTTAAGGCCACATTTGCTTCTTGATCTGATATGACAAGAAAAGTAAGCTTTGTGATTGAGGTCTGCAACCATAATACTGTTAAGCTCAAAAGAGTGAACAGCAGAGCTGTCAGGCAGGGGCTCTTTGCTCTCTCAGCTGTGACTACCTGAGGCCGTATGCAAAACCTTCCCTCCAGCTTTCAGCAGCATCCTTGCAAACAACGTAGGGAATGAGGGCTATTATGTTTTTCTTTTAATACAGCTCTTCTTCACACTACTCTCTTCTTTTCCTCCTCCAAACCTGACCATCTCAGAAGTCTCAGCTGCAACACCCAATTTCATCTACGCAGTCTCTTGAAAGAGAGTCAGAGTGGACACTTATCTTTCAGAGGTTTTTTGCCTTTCACCAATGCTTTGTTTGCTGGAACATAAGATGAAAGTTGCTGCCACGTAATGCCACCATCCTCCTAAAATACTGGCTTGCCAAGCCAGAATAAGCAACATATCAGAGCTACCAACTTCATTTGATGAATAGCAACTATTTCTTTTAAGCTATGTGGAACTCCAAGTTTATCTGAGAATGAGTTTTGTACTGTTTGACAAGATTTTATTCCAAGTGCTTTGCCCATAATGGAGAAAACTGTTTAGACATGCACTACCAAAGGTCATAAGATATCCCAAACAGACTATTAAGTTACACTTAATTTTGTTTTAATACAAAGCATGCCTAATTCTATCCAGAATAAACCATGCTGCTTACCAATTGCTGCTCCACAGGAGGTGGTATATCTTGGTTGGCATAGACAATAGCAGGATTGTAAAGGCTGAATACCACAGGATAAAAAACCTTTTTCCCTGGAAGTCAAAAGAGAATTGTTACTCACTGTGGGCATGCTTTCTGAAGGCAAAAAGAAACCAGAAACACTCTTTTTATGTAAAATATTACCTATTAGGCATCTAGTGGAAATAAATCAAAAAAAAGCCCTAGCAGCTAATATTTCCCACCCGGGAAGCCCATAACATCTAGTGGGGCAGAGCTCATAGGATTAAAAAAAATACATACGTATGCATATTACACACACTGCACTATTGATTTACATTTATATATAGTTATACATGCTTATATAAAACATTATATATCTCAGTGTCATACTAGGTGACTGAAAAATTCCTGCAATAATGATATGCAGTAAAACTAAAATATAATCAAATCCAAGTAACACCTTGCATTGTTGAGTTTTATGAATTTGTCTCTTTCCACAAACATGTAAAAGCAGGTACATCCAGGATATCCTGCAAGGGCATCAAGCATCCTGACTATGCTTAAAACACCAGTTCTGTGTCTATTATAGAAACCAGATAAATATTTTTCCACGAATGTCTTGCACTGCCAATGCTGCAAACGTATTGACAACAGTCCACAAGAATATTCACTACCCTGACTTGGGCATGAAGTCTGAAGGAGTGAGCAGCATTTCCAGATCTCACTTGAAGCAAAGGTGACAAACTGCCACTATGAATTATTAAGCAGTCTCTTGAACTCCCTTCCTTGTTAAAGCTCACAAGATACTCCTCTCCAAAAATCTTCCAATTATTTATACAACTTGTTTCATGAAGTACAGACAGAAACGAGAGAAAAAGCAAGAAACAGAATCCAAATATCTGGCTTCTGATAAATTTTCTTGCCTGTTTATTAGGTGAAGAAAAATATCTATCGATTCCAAATTGACATTTGGAGAAAATGGTTTCTGGCTGCAATAAATTTGAAACAAGAATAAGCATTAAAAAAAGAACCCAAACACATCTGACAGGAGGAGGTCTTCAGCAGCATGCTTGTTAACTCAGGAAAGCTTTACCCTTCTTGGCAGAAGCCTGTAGAAAAAGCAAGCCTCATACAAACTTAAGAAAAATAATCAGAATATTTCAGAGCTTGGGATGTAGGCATGGAACACAAGCTCAGCCCCCATAAGGGGCACACAGCAGCTCTACTGAAAACCATTCGTATATGATGTGTTTGGCCAGACACGTGTGAGAAGAGATAAACTGGACTTGTTAGAGATTTCAGCATAACAAAAATCATCTTCCACTGTGAGCGTTACACTGAGTTTTGTTATACAAATTTACATGCAGTCTAATTGTTAAAGAAATTAAACAGTCCAGCTTTCTTTCAGACAACTAAATCTTAAGAAAACATGAAAATTGTACGTGTACAAAAAAGGCAACGTGTTCTTAAAACAAGCTACACTAAGGCAGAAGTTATTTCTCAGTCGAAACACTATTGCCTTTTGTGCAGAGTGTGATTCATTTTCCAGGGTGTGTGGTACTGAATAAGCTCCACCATTCAAGTTAAGTTTTCTTTGTTTTCAACATGCTCAGCACAGGTCAGCTGAAGTCAAGCACGGTGACAAGGCTCTGTTCCAGCAACAATCAGGGAACGTACCGGGCTCAGCATTTAAGCGACAGCTGTTGAGGAATTCGGCTGTGAAATAAACATCAACATCACAGAAGAACATCAGGACCTCGCCCTTTTCCCAGGCTCTGGCACCCATGTCAAGTCCTCGGCCTCGGTTAAATTCCTCATTCAGAGAGACAAGTGTGTAATTGTGGAAGTCAGTTTCTCTACAAGAAAACAGAGCCAAACCCAAAATAAATCTGTGGGGAGGGGCAGAGGGACCATTTACAGGTTTTCAGCATTTTACAGGAATTTCATTCCAGAAATTTAAAAATAAAAACAGTTATATGATCAGAATGAGAAAAAAAAGATGTTACACTTAGTTGTCTATTTTAATTTTAAACCTTGTAAAATGATAGAAATCAGTCTTACTTTATAATTTCACTTTGTGCTTAATCATTCAGACAGATTAAAAGGCCTTTTGTTATCTGACATGAATTAAAATGCTCTCTTGAATTACAATGGCATCTAAAAATTTGTCCCCACAAAGCTAGAAGTCCTGACTAACAGAGAAATATCTGTCTTCAGCAGTTCAGAGAAGAGTGCAAACAGGAAGCCGGAGTCCTGGCATCATCAGACTCATGGGGCAAAGGCCATCTGTGCGGTGGTGCCACCATAACCCAGGCACTTTGCTTCTCCTCGCTACTTACCAGGAGCACACAGGCCTGTACTCACAGCAGAAGAGAAGGAGCAGCAAAAGGAGACTGGAAACACACTCAGAGAACATCTTCAAGCAAAGTGAAGTGTCTACTTCAGAGACACTTCAGAGGCCAATGCTCGAAGAGAACAGAGTGAAGATACTCAACAGTAGCACCACTAAAAAGATACAGAACCAGGTAAATGCCCAGTGAGCCTGCAGCACTGACTCAGTGCTCTGAGGACATCTCACAGGGAGCACGGCAGGCAGCAGAACCCTCAAAAACGGAGGGGTCCAGCACACAGCAGGTGCTAGGGAGACTGCAGCAAAAAGGGCAGAAATTCTCTCCTCCCTTCCTACAAGATGCCTGTTCATGTCAGGCCAACTCTCCATCACATGCTCCTAGCTGGTGACAAAGTAGCCTGTGTCTAATCTGTGTCATCAAGAGGAGCCTGGCCAGCATTGTGAGACAGGGATCACACGAGAGCTCAAGGGGAACAGGCTCCCAGCTCAGGGATGAGCACAAGAGCTCAGGGAGTGAAGGAGCCCCTTGGCCATAGGGTAAAGGATGCTAACACCTGTCCCATCTCTCTGGAGCAAAACCCAAAAAAGACACATTCAGGAATTTTACATCCATACTAACGTAATGCTACTTGCTGAGACAGCCATGATGAACTGTGCTAAAATTTATGTTACAGCAGAGAGCAAGTTTAGGCCTACTTTGTACATCTTTCTTCTTTATCATTAAATAAAATTGTCTCTCCAGTGAAATAACTATTGAAACGTACATCTCAGTTCCAAAGAACTTAGACTCTGATCAAGCTGTTAGCATGATGGAATATCCACTGCAAAACTCACCCCTGTTGTTTTTTGGACTGTCAGATAGAAACCTCAAAGTCTTTTCTGGCTATAACTTGATTTTTAGTAGTCTTCAGGAAACTTTTGCAACCTAAGCTGTAAAACGCCAACTACGAATAGCGTACAGTAAATAAAGCTTACTTTTCCTAGCAACCTGTAATGGAGTATAAAATTTATTTGGTTTAGTTTTCCATTCTTTTTAAAAACTATGTAGAATGCCAATCAATACCGTTAGTACTGACTGATGTTGGATTGATACACTTACCTAGCTACAGATTCTAGGATGCTTTTTACTTCTGATAGACCATCTTGTCCAAAGTACACCACTGAGAGGTGAACACGCTTATCCTGATGAATACACACATCCCTATAAGCACAAAGATAAGCTGATATTAATAATTACTCACAACACAACAAAAAACTTCAGGTACTTAAAAGCTACTGCATTAAAAATTTTAGCAGATCGAAGTATTCTGGTTAGGCATCAAATGGCTTCAAAGAAAACAAGGAAAGATGTTTTCCCCTCTTCTTTCCCCATCTTTCCCATTTGAATCAGAAGGTTCCAATACTATGTGTCACATTCCAATACCTTAGTTTATAAACAGGCACTCTAAAACTGATGTAAATACAAAAATTATGTTCAAGATCATCTGTGTCCAGGTTCACAATGATCCTGACATTTGGTTGTTTTGCTGCAATTTGAGAGTCTCTTAAACCCTTTTAAGAAGGAATGTTTTCTCTGTACAGTAGGTTCAGTTACAAACATCCCAAGGCAGTTACACACAATGTTGGAATCATTAGCTCCACTGCAAATCAACCAGAACAGGAATTCATTTTGAAAAGGAAACAAAATACTGAAAACCAGCAACATAGCTCACTATATAATCTCATGCACCTACCTAAAGTTTTGCATAAATTGTGCAAATGCCTCAGTTCTTCCAGCAAGAGGAACAATAATGTTAATGATCGATCTAGAAATATCAACCGTTTCACTCTTCACTTTCATGAGGGGTCCAAAAGGTCGGAACAAGGTGACATGCCTGTACTCCATGCCATCCATCTTCTTATAAAACAGCTCATACTGTGTCCCCTTATCTCTTTCTGTACGATAGTAACCTGAAGAATAAGTCACACAAGTAATATGTAAAGTCAAAGATCCCAGCAAACGTATTTCAGAAACACTGATTTTCCTAAGAACTAAAGAACTGGGGACAAAGCTTCTGGGTTTCTCCTAAAAACATACAGTTTCCACAAACTGTTATTAATCACAATCAGCCTTCTACCATTTTAGGTCAGACCTGACAAACAATCCCAAATGAACTCCAGTTTCTCCTGCTTCTTAGAGACAACAGGTTTCACATGCCAGCTTCTCAGACAGAGTTGGGTCTTCCCAATAAAAAGGGAATTCAGCTATTTGCTGTGGACAAGGATGGCTGAAATCTAATATTGCCTGCTCTTAAGCCCTTCAGAAAGAATCTAGCCCTGAGCTAGTCCACAGTAAAATCTGAGATCATCTGGCCAGTGATCAACACAAGAAAAGCACAATTTGTTCTGTAGGCAGAACAAATGACAGAAACTTGCTCGACAAAGTCTGCAAAATCTGACATGTGGCATCTAAACAAAACAACTGTGTGATAATGCTGGAATGCTTTTAAATTGTTTTCACTGCTGACCAGTAGTTAATGCTTTCTATCTGATAAATAAGTGATATTTTACCACACGCATAGTCTTCTAGGACATATGCAGAGGTTTTCTGTGTGGCTGTCACACTTCAGGACAACAATGCCAGTCGTCCAGAAACAGGACTGTCTGTTAAGAAATAGTTTACTCCTAATGGGTAGAAAAAAATCTGTCCCATTCAGAACATGGTCCTTCATCATGTCCCATTCAGAACAAGCTCTGTGTTGCTAATTCCATATCTATGCTACCCTGAGAATAACAAATGATGACAGGAAAAATCCTCCAACAAAAATGCCTTATGTTCATCCCACCTCTGCTCTCTTCTCACCAGCAAGGAAAAGATATATTATCCAGAAGAACCACAGGCTATGCCATGAACTGGCATTACATGCCAGTTAACTGGCCACCCAGACCATAGAGAAAGTTACAAACAGCTGCACATTCCCAAGTGTGATGCACACCCCTGCCCTCACATGATGCATTTCCATTCACCTGGCTGGCCTGAGCTGCCCCTTCTCCAAAGCCAGTGTCCTCAACAGCTGAAATCCCTCCCAGGCCTCCCACCCAGAAAGCAGCTGGTGGCAGGGCACAGAGCAGATGAGCCATACTGGAGACACAAAGGGTTATCTTTTGTATCCAGTATTGATATTGTCCTTTTTGTTGTCTTTTTTTGCAACTGAAATCAATATGGGACAAAATATGTGAAGGGAGCAGCTCTCAGCCTTAGAGCAGCTTGTTTTGACCGTCTCAGGAACCAGAAAGAAGGGATGATAGAGCTTTGTGTCTCTCCTTATCCCCAGGCAAGTATTCCTCCATGTTCCCTTCCCTTTCAGTACAAGAAGCAAAGGAATGTGCACACCACCTTGACCTAACTTCTTTCTCTATATCCCAGATTCCATTCACAAAGAAAGAATCCTTTCTCTAAATCTACCTAACTCTGTGTTCCTCTGCTCCAGCCTCCATCCTCAAACCATACCCAGTTTCTTTCACTGATGCTCCCTCTTTCTGCCCAGCAGTCTCTCTTTTACAGCAAGCTCCTTATGCCCCTCCCACACTCAGCCCTGTAACCCATTCCTCCTTGGGGACAAGTGCGTGCACTGGCAGACCCAAGGGGAAATGTGGATGACCAGCACAGAGGCTCTGTGGGACACATGGTGTAGCAGAGCAAGCTGGTCCATCACACTGGAAGTCAGTGATGACTGAACCTCTTAACTGAGATGCTTTTACCCTTTGAACAAAGTTCTGCAATGCTCTCCTTGACAAGACTGAAATTCACATTTACGCTTTTGTCAACACAGAGGTGCATAAAGTATGCACCACATTTTTTTAATGCTTATTTTTAAATCATTATTAATTACAAGCACTGAAAATGGTGTTTCAAATAATGAAAGTCCACAATGCTGACTGTCAGAAGCAGCAAAACATTTTAAATCCCTTTGTGTTGCACAGTCCAGCACTGTAGCTTGAAAACAGCATCTTGGTTAATGGAGCAGCTGATGCACCACTGTGCTTGTACATCATGCTTTCATGTAATAATATACAGCACATACTTTGCACCAGGACTTCTGGGGAAATCAACATTCAGCATTTTCTATTTTATTCTTTTCTCTGGCATCCAATAGCTGTTTCCAGATAAAAATACCATTTACAACACAAGCGAAGTTTTAAAAAAGCATGTCAGCTGCCAATAGCCTATCTTTAATCAAAGGATAAGCTTAGATGTCAGTCTACAACAGAAGGCTGAAGTACAGAATAAAAATTTCTAGATTAATTTAAAAAAAAAGAAAACAAAAGCAAACCCACTGCTGTAACTTCATAAAGACCTTATTATTATGCAAATTCAAATCTGAATAGTGCCTTGCCAACATTCAATTGTTAAAATACAAGATTCCAAACTTTTGAATCTCAACATGCTACTAGAGCCACACTTCTTTTAAATACTATGTACTCCTCGAGCTATTCTCCTTGCTGTGAGCAAACCTCTGTTGCTAATCTACTAATTTGAATACTTTTATGGGACTAAAGTTTCTATACACAGAAGCCAGATTTGAGAGCAGCCAGAAAAAGAACCCACATCTGGTTTACTTCTTAGTGTATCCAGGTTTTTAACACTTGGAACTGACTCATTTAATAAAACCTGTTATCTCACCTTCCAACTAGCATACACTGGCTACCATCCAAAACAGAGCTCCACAAGCAAAGAGGTAAAAAGCAGCAGAAATAATTTAACAGCTGCTATATCTGGTCCATGACGCTTTTCTCCCTTTGCAGAAGTTCTGTTTCTCACCGAACAAATTAAACACAGGAGTCCTGGGGACCAGTTAGTATCAAAGCCAAAAAGCTCTTCTTCTATTGCCTTGAATATTATTACCTGTTTTATGACTACCAAGAAAGTGTTTGGTCTATGCAATTTAAGATGTATGACCTGGGTTTTTTTGGTATTAGAATTCTCCACTGAAGTTCCCAGGACAGTGGCCAGTTTCTGATCTTATGCAGCACACATGAAAGGGGCTGTTTGCATGACAAACAGTGCACACTGTTCTATGGATGGCAAGGACTTCGGAAGAGTTTTGATTTAAGCTTGCAGCATGGGAATAAGGGATTTTTACATGCCACAGATGGGTGGGGAGTCTTGCTTTTAGATGCAGACATGAATAAAGTTTCTGGACGTTGCTCAGTTTCAATTGGGAACACAGAAGCATGAGAAATGGACCCAAACAGCACTGCTAGGCATTCAATAACAAGACTTTTACTAGCAATTAGATAATTGCTAATTAGCTTCTGAAAACATGCTAGTGCTTCTGTTTTCCAATGGTTAATTTTAAATGTTTGTGCAATGGAAGAGCTTTTAATCTCTTGATAAGAAAAGCCAATTACACTGATAAATGTAAACACAAGCCAGTTACACGGATAGTGAAGTGTGTCCATGAAGGCTCCTCAAAGCTTCTCTATCACCATTCAAGACTTAGTGCCACAAGCTTCTGGAGAAAGGGAACAGACAGAGATAATACCATTATCTCCTCTAAATTATTCTCCATTTCTCAATATTATCAAATACTGATCTCAAAGAAACCTATTTTTAATTGAGGACTACCTGAGAATGTGCAGTTCAGCAATTAGGTCCATTGTTCGTAATCCTAAATCCACTCATTTGTGAAAATATGTAAAATTGCATCTTTTATCCTCTCTAGGGATATTCTTCATCCACGGGGAATAGGATACTCTTGTTTCTCATATACTTAGATCTAAGGGAAACACTAATAAAAAAAAAACAACTTCAAAGTGTTTCTTAACCACAGAACAAGACTTCTTTTCAGGTCAGATTTTTGTTCTGTTAATATTAGAATTCTGGAAGTTTCATTATGGGTTGCTGCAAAGCAAACAGGTACAGCAAACAGAGCTGAGAAATTTCCTGGTTTTCTCTTCATCAGCAGAGCAAGTCAACTGAGCTTTGTGAAAAATAATTTGAAGTTTTCAGAAAGTATCTTTGTTGTTGTAACAGATGCTTAGAAATTTTTTTTTTTTTTTTTTTACTTAGTGCTATAGCTCAAAACCCGCACATAACCCTGACATGGCTGCAGCAGCTCTGCCTTATCACAATTCCAAAGCAGATTTGGATCATCCCTTTGTCTTGCAACACTAACAAGATAACATCAGTTCAGAAAACACTTGGCCAGATTGCTCCCTGTGGTGGATACAGTTTCCTTGCACCACTGGCAGAAGACAGAATATCTTCATGCAGAGCCCACAGAGGCTGAGCATGCAGCAAGGCAGCTGCAAGAACAGCTACATCGAGGACACAGAGCAAAAATGCAGAGTGGTAACAAGAAAGTTCGCATCCATCAGCGTGTATTTGGAACTTTTTTGGCCTACGCAGTATTAGAAGTAATAAAAATCAGTAGATTCAGACTACGATGAATATTATTGACTAATTAAGTGTACTTCTTCAGCAAAAAAGCTAATTTAGGAAATTTCCATTTATAAAATAGAAAGCAGATCAGTTTTAAATTCAAGTTATTAGTATATGTTGTCTCAAGTTACTCCAATATGGATATACCCTAAAACATCGTAAGAAAAAAAAAATTCTTGATGTTTTTTGAAATGAAGACAGTGATATTTCACTGACTGGGCATCAGAGGCAACATAAGTGCTGAGAGAGAACTTCAGACACATTCAGCACACATTAAAAGACACTATTAGGTAAAATCATCTATAAGAAAAGATATTCTAAACTTATTTAAACAGTCACCAAATTCTCTAAGGAGAGAGTACCTGAAAGCACATATCACAAAATATTAAATAGTTCAAAGTTTAGTCCACTATTTCACAAATCTAGGAAAGGAGCAGACATAATTCCCAGAACCAAATATTGACATATATAAAAATAGCCTGTTGAGGTAACAAGCTAGAACACTTTAGAATAAAAATGCCTATTTCGCAGCACAGTTTTGTGGATAAGGCTTTGTACATAGATATGCAGTAGTTTTGAGGAAAAAAATCTTGCAAGTCAGAAGATAAAATCAGCTTATCTAGTCCACACATAAAACACGAAGGTTATGTATTAACTAATGCAATACCAAGTTTTCTTTTTTTTCCCAGAATTAAAAATAAAATCCATACACCAAGTTTCTCAGCCTCCAATTACAAATTGCACAATACTCTAGTTTTAGTCACAAATCACTTATTACAAAATAATTACCAATTGAAGAGGATGCTGAACTTAAATTATTTGCTTCGACTGAAGCCATCTTTAAAAAACTGCTTCTCTAAATGAGCAACACTAATCCAGCAACAGGTCTGATGGGCTCTTAGGACAGTTACAGGACCTCTTCTGACTTTAGTCGGTACACCAAGTCTGCTGTGCAATTTAAACCTCCCAGTCTATGACAGCTTAAGGGAGCAGTATTTTATAAACAGAAAGGCATCAGCTTTCCAATTGGACTTCCATCAAAAGCGGATGCACAGGCAATGGAGGCAGAGTGTTAGAGCCTGCTCACAGGGCTGCAGGGCAAAGGACCTGCACATACCAATAGTGGCTGGGTCTGCTTCTTACCTCTGAGTTTTGGAAAAACATGTGGGGAAAAAACATGTTAACATTCAGAAGCTGCCCTTTTTTTGCTGGCTAAATTAGCCAGTAGTATTTGTACATAAAAAACCCACAGAATACCCACACAACCCGCAACTTCTGTCTAAAGAAAGATGCTAATAAATATAGATAATGCTATGGCTGGTTGCCAACACACCCATATGCAGCATAAAATGCTTGTCTTTCCCTATAGTTCCCATAACCCTGTGTTTGAAGTTACTGTCTTTACAGTAAAAGGAAATTAGTTTGATTTCCATAAACAAATACTGGTGTGAACAGAAGCAGAGGTATGAAATATAATTCTAAGGTTCTAAAACTATTTGCTTTCTTGAAACTCTGTCATTAAAGGCAGCACACTAAAAAATCAACAGCTATTTCAGTCATGGTAAAATAAAAATCCACCAGAGTACAAGAAGTATCTAAAACAGCAATAGAAAAGCAGCTGAATACTTAATGTAGAAATAAAGTACAAGAATGACTACCCCTGGAGAAAATAACAGAGTTTTAAGAGAGAACTGTACCAAGAGCCTAACACAGCACCGGCTGTGTTGCACTGACCCAGCTGAGTGGATTCCATGCCCTGCCCCACCTTCTGGAATGAAGAAGAGTACTTGCATCAAACTTTAAACACAGTAGCGGTTAAAAGCAGAGACTTTTTGCAGTACAGACCAATTACATCATCTGAGACTGAAAGAACCCATTATTTCAAGGCCAATGGTACCTTTCCCCAGCATGTTTGCTTAATAGTGCAGACATCAGTAATTATTCCAGAATCCCTTCTACAGTAATGGTCTTATAACATGGTCCACCTTTTGGTTTTTAGTGGCAGCACGAACTGTATTTAATACTGCAAGTATAAAGAGAGGTACAAGGGCAGCTTTTGATAATACTTATCTCCATCAGCATGAGACCATACCTTGAAAGCCATCTGTTATGGGATTTGTCTATGCATCTTTTAAGGGCCCTACTAAACGTCGGAAGTTTAACTGCTACATATGCCTTGATAATAATATGTGTTCTGCAATTAATCTTAGAGGCACTGAGACAAAACAGAAGAGAGAACAAGAGAACAGTTCAAGGCTGCACAGCTTAGCAGACCCCATAATTGTATGCCATGAAAGGTCTATTCGGGACACCAAGTTCTTCAGCTGACAGGACCAGAACACAGCCTACCAATGCTCTCCCTCTAGTATGACTAGGCCACCTCTGAGACAGTCAAATGCCTGAATGTTAACTAAAAGTGGCATAGAGGTGAGTGAAGAAAAACCATGTAGCTTCATGCTGGATTGCTTAACTAGTCTGGAACGAGAAAGGTGAATCAATTTCTCCCTCCCACTGCCATCAGTTTCACTGGAAGTCTTTCAGTTATTTAGTATCATAAGAAGCTGTGTCACACTGACTTTGGCTACAATCAACTAGGAATGCATCCGTATTTTAAGCAGATACAGCTTCCCCTGTACACCTCTTGCGGCGAGCCCTTCTCAAAGGCATTTGTTACTCCACTAAAAACACAAGATAATGAAGCAGTAATATTCCCATAATCAGATATATAGGTTCTTATTGTGCAGTTACGCTTCAAGACTCTGTTCAAGTAGGTAAAACACCTAAAAGTACAAACACCATTAAATGCCTGTTTTGACATTCTGCTAATGGGCTGGGAAGCATGTAAACATACCTTCTATAAAATCATTTTCACTATATAGCTGCCTGTCTCCTACTCCATCATCTTCATCTTGTCCATCTTCTTCATCTGGATTATTGATAACTTCTAGGCCAGCCTCGATAACTTCCACCAACTCATCTCGTTTATCCTTTCTAACGGGTTTCTCTTCTGGATGCCGAGTGAGCCCCATCTCCAACTGGAATACTTTCATGGATGTAAAGCTTTCAAAAGGAATGACTCCATACTCACTAGGCAGTTTGGCCCCCACGCTCACCTCAGCTTTGTCAATCTGGGAATGAAGAAACTCTAGGAGATCATTGGCTGTTTGTTCTTTGGTGCCCTGGTAGTTCATACCATTGACCTTTGGGCTCTTTTTTTCCTGCAGGGACTTCAATTTGTCACTCATTTCCTGAAGCTCTTGCTTTAACTGGGCAATCTGACGTTTCAGACTGGTAGCTCGGTTTTGGTAATGCTCTTCTTGTTCCTGCAAGAGAGCTTGATAGTATTCTTTACCCATGCTTTCACCCACAACACCAGGCAGAGATCCATTGCTATCTGTTTGTGGAGCACACTCCAGCAAATACATGAGCAAGACTAAACTGAATAGTAAAGCAAGGCCCACCAATAGCCAACGAGTCCTGGCTTGAATTACTAAGCCTCTTCTAGGCATTCTCATATTATTTCTGTTTCCAATCCTAAAAGATTACTTATCTGCTCTTGCTTTCCAGGGAACATCACCCCAGACTTCAAACCTTAGAAAAAGAGTGAAAACACAACTGTAATAGCTACTGCAAGTTCTGGGAACATAGCTGATGAGCAGTTTTCAAGCTCTGCCTTAATCAGGTGTCATTGCAGAGATGTAAATCTGAAGCTCCTATGTCATCCATAACCATCAACTGTAAGTCTGGTTGACGCCATACAATTTGTTCAGGATTTCCTACTCCAAACAAGAAAAACCTGCAGAGGGGGAGGAAGACGGAAGACACCAGCAAGGAATCATATTTTCATTTCCTAATTCAGCCCTAGTTGAAGGGGCTTAGCTTATTTGAAGTTTTGTAAGGGAAATCTGCAGAAGTAATTTTGTGAGCTCTGAATAGACAGCAATTTTTCCCCCCACAATGTGTGAGAGCAATCTACAGTTTAGTAATAGTAATTTTCATTGGCTAGTCTTGCTTTTCCTCTGGCACTTGAGTATTTTATTCCACTTCCCCTCCTTTCCTTGGAGTCTGTGGTTTGAGTCAGCAAAACGAAGACGGAACCTAAAATTTAAAGAAAGGTGCATATTAGAACTACAAAGCAGACAGTCATTTGGAAAACACATGAACAAAGTTCTAACACAGGCATGCAAAAGACTGCTGGTGGAAGGAGTGAGAAAGGGAGAAAGAAAAAGCATTTCCTTCCTTTGCATTACCCATCAGCAGCTCCCTTTGACACAGTGTCTGGAAAATAGTAATATTGACAGTCCAATAAAATGCATTTGTCACACAGCTAGCCAAAGTAGCAAAGGTTCTTTTAGTCTCACCACATTTTATTTCACATTTGTTTTAACTCCACCATTCCTTCTTGGGTTTTTTGTTTTGTTTTACTCTGTGGGAGGAGGAAAAAAAAACAAACAAAAACACCCCAACAAACCCCATGTCCTTCCTACTCCTCTAAACTAAACAAAAAAACCCAAAAAAAACCCCACCAACCAAAAAAACTCCATGAACTATTTTGAAGCAGCAGAAGCTTGCAATTTCATTTGCTTTTACTTTAAGTAAATATCTTTCAGGGTATTCACTCATGAATAAAGTATTATAGATTTAAATATCAAAGTTTAGAGAAACTGCATTTCAGATTAAGTAAAATTCAAGAGAAATTAAAATTCAAACGCCAGTCCCTGATTGATGAAAGGGATCCTGAGATTACCCATCCGCTAACATTTCCATCTGCTGATACGGTTAGGCTAGCACAAAGAGGCAGTGACCATTTGCATGGTTCACACTCTGACACGACTGACCAAACCAGCCTAGAGGAAAAGACGTGGGAAACAGAGCACAGTTATGCAAGACGGGGATACCAAAAATCCTACTCAGCACTGAGAGTCAGCTGAATGTTTCACGGGCCTCCTCAATGAGAGCATAAAAAGCTAAGAAGTAGGCTCAATGCATGTTAGTCTACTTTCAACATTAATAAAATACTCCCATTTAAAATTTGATTGTATAAAATAAATGAAGCTCATTAAAATTTATCCAGGGACCTATTAGCTCTACATCCATTTTGACTGTGTTATGCAATTATGGTTTGGGGGAAGTTCTGAGACTCCCAGCTTAGTTTCACTATCCTTATGAGACTAGAAAAAAATTGCTAACTCCCATACTGCTTCTCTATGGGTTAGACAGACTTACCTGGCACTGCCAGCTGCCACACAGCCCATCTTATGCTGACCCTGCGAGCCAGTCAGGGTGCCACAAGGCACCCCATGTTTACAGCAAACACCTGGCACTGTGTCTCCCCAATTATGTCTTTGTGACACTTCTCCCTTCCCATTCAGCTTCCAGCATCAGGATACTGCTCCAGTGCGAATCGGGTACAGCTTATCAGTGGTATTGTGATAGTCAGCATCCACACTTGCGAGAAAGCTCCAATTACAAGGCCAGAAAGATTAAGTGACTTATTCATACCACCACCAGCAATGCCTGCCACAACTGACCCAAAGTCTGCAGGCATATCATGCACACCCAGTTTGGCAAGAGCTGCACACCGTGGAGTTGTCCAGCTGAAGTCTATAGGACTGCTTGAAGCAGTTTTTAGTATTTCTGGTGCTAAAGTCCCTGTTAATAAATAATTTAGATAGATTATGTAGAAATTCTTAATACAGCAGATTAAAGGCAATTAGTCATCTGAAACTGAAGCTTTTGGAACTCATGGAAAGCTGCTGGAGACTTTGCTACAAAATAAATAACAGTTTTATCAACTGAATACTAGATAACATCCTTTCAAGTCCAGACAAGACAGAAGTTAGTCACTCCTCACTGCACAAACACAACATTATATAAAAGTTGAATGACTATAAAGAGTGATCAACACCAGATGTATCCTCGGACTACTGACTGGTGTCCAGATGTAGTGAATCAAGGGAGACAGAAAAAAAAAATCTACAGGATAAAACCAGTTCACAATGACACAATATCATCCCAAGCTTTCTTTAGTACAAAGATGACCATATGAGGTTTTTTTATATTTCTTACTGAATTCTTATTCAGTTAGACTGCAGGAGGTGAAGCCACAATTAATAGCATAAAGAAGCACAAGTTTCTTTAAACCTCAGTAAATGCTAGACTGTACTAAAGCTACTTCATGCAGAAGCTGACACATCTTCAATCACTAAAGGCATATTGAAAAATGATCAAACTATCTAACTTGCATAAAATATCAGTAATTCAAGCCCCAACTATTGTAATTGTTGTTAACTGACAAATAGATACCCCTGAAGACGGAGCATTAGTTCTAGTAGGCTTTTGTAGTCAATTCTTGCTCCACCAATAAACTGCCCTGTGCTCAACTTTGATGAGTCACTAAGTTTCTCTAGGTCTCATTCATGTCTTAGAAGAAAGGGAGAGCAGATCTCCTGATGTGGTGTCAAGAGGACACAATGTACCAGGAGATTAAGATCCCCTCAGAGAATAGCAGGGGGCAGCGAGAGAGCTCTGTCCTTCATACCTTTCCTCGCTGTGGCCAAACAGACATCATTGTGGCAAGCATGGATTAGGGAAGTCAGCACGCCCCGGCGGGGACTCGCTGCTGGCAGGGCGTCACCAACGCAAGAACAAAAGATTATGAATATCTGCAGAATTCTGGGCCTTCCCACTGGCACTTCACCTATTTACAGCAGAGGGCTGTTTGGGGGAGCACTGCCCTGAGGGGTGCTCAGGGAAGAGATACAATAAGCCATTTCTGCAGCAATGAGAACTACGAGCTGGGCTGTAAAGAGTTCACTGGTCCTTTTCCTTATAGGCTTTAATTATTCCTTCGTTAGCTGACACCCTTTATCTAGTGGGCTAGTAACAATCCTATTAACAAGAAAACCTTTTTATAGAGATAGGCATTGCCTGTTTGTTTGACCATTTTCTTGCAACACCATAAAGAACAGGCACTTTTCCCACTACAGCTTCACCGCGGCCTTTAAAGGCGAGGAATGTTTTTGCAACCAGTTACGTCAAACATTAAAATTTTCAATTGCACACGGAGAGCTGAATGGATAAGTTAGTTTCCTAAAGCAGTGGGAACTGAGCCAATTGACATATCTTTTTTTTTTTTCCTTCAGTATTACTTCTGCTGAGGGAAGTCATCATAAAGAAGTAAGACACATTTCATCTCGAATACTTCAAAGAGTGAGTGAAGGCAGTAAGAATCTTCCTTCCTTCTTATCCCACTGGAAAAGGAGGGCTTATGAGCAGTTTATTTCACTGTCCTCTCTTTTCAGAAAAAAAAATAAAAAGGCCCTGTTTTTGCATATTTACAACCCAAATTTGATATGAATTTGGTCTGGCAGAGCCCTATTTTAGAAATTCCAGTAACTAGGCTGTAGAATATGATTACAAGAGAAAGCAAGCTGTGAAACTCCAGAACAAAGCACATGGGATCCCAAAAATCACAATACGGAAACTAATTGGGTTACATGGAACATTCCGAAATTTATAAAAAAGAACAGTAAGATTATCTAGCAATAAGTAATACAGACACAGAAGTCCCTGGAATTTCAGTGTTTAAAGATTAAGTTCCAAAACTTTAAATTGCACATGCTGGTATTTAACTTCATATCAATTCTTCAGAACAAGTCTATTTGCAGTAGTCTGTATGATCTCCAAGGAATGAGACATCTGAGGCTTATAAAATGCTTATAAAGATCTGCAGGTTTTCCAGAGGCAAGTGGTTGTTAGTTCTTTCTGCATTTCCAGGGTCTTCTGTATATTCAGCTATGGAAATGCTTACAAAAAAGTTCATTGATTCTCTAAGCACAAGGGAATAGACCAGCATGCTAATTGAAAATGCTTTACCTTTTTTTTTTTTTTTAATTATATTAGCATTCTGTTTTTGTTCCCTGTTGCAAAGGATGAGTACGTCTTTCTGAAGCGGGGAAACATTCACACTTAAAGCAGTGACCTAATTCAGTATGCACTTGGCTTCATGCCAGACTGTGGGGACATTCCTTGTGTGATCATGTTCTACTTTAGACATGTCCTTTTCATTCAGCATGCCCTAGATGGTCACTGTTGAGCTGTTCATGAAATTCCAGCTGAGAGTTATTTTATTGTTCATAATTTCACCCAGATGCCACAGATATTCACTGTCTTAAGCCTCCTCCACACACATTTCTCTCCTTGGCAAATTATACAATGAAAACATAAGGTCCAATCTCATCCCTTGCATATTTCCTTCTTATTCTGAAGAACAGTGCCACTGAGAACAGAATAGCTTGGAATGTTAGAGGAACACTGGGCACACCATTATCTTCTCACTTGCTGAAACCAAACTGAAAGCAAGTTGGTCATCTGCTGTTGCAGACAATCTTTGCATAAACCCCAGAGCGAAAAACCTCAAACCATACCTTAACTACACAAAACACATCATCCCTGCTTAGACAGTCTGCTGAGGTATAGCCTCAGAAAAGACAAAGGAATTTGTCCAGGGTTTTATGACACAGTTCTAGCTGAGCAAGTACCTAAGTCAGATTTTTCCACTGTTAGGAAGAAAAGCAAAGGAGAGGAAAAAAAAAATCCACAAGAATTAACTGCCAAAGTTCTCACTTTCTGCAGAAAACTAGTCAAGAATCTCACCCTCTTTACTGACTGAAAAAAACCTTCTTTTTATCACAATTCTGCCATCTGATTTGCTTTCAGCTATGGCTCTGCCGCCCGAGCACACGTGCACATGCACTGCTGGATAGCAGAGAAGTTAAAAGCCACTATCAGTTTATGGAAAGACGACCTGCATTCAATAACAGCAACAGGAAAGTGAAAATAATCACAGAGTATTTTAGACCCTACCAGTTTCATACTGAATTATGAAAAATTTGAAAGTTTTTCTTGTACACATTGCAACCACTGCCCACAGCAAATCAATCAAGGACACACACCAGCTTAATTTCAACTTCTTGAAAGTTTAGAGCATGATACACTGTTCCAATCCATCACAACACTCCCTGTTAGTTGGTAAGCACTTAACTTCGGCTTTGTTTCCCACCTTACCCGGCTGACACCAAAAGGAATTTTTTTCCAGCTACCTCTTTTGATTTTCATCAGTTTCCTTTCCTCTGCCAAAGCCAGAGTCCCATGGGGGAAACAGGGGGACAACAATGACTGCATACTCATCACTGAGCATCTTACTTCATTTTTAATTAAGGACATGGGGGAAAAAATGAACAGTGGTGAACTGTACACATTATGAACAGCCTGTGATGAATTTTAAAGTGCTCGAGCGTATCTGCAATAGGTAACTTCAGACGTTTCTTTAGTTGCTAAATGGGAAGGAAAAAAAAATCATGCCTTTGGCACAAGGACCATTCTAGAACTCACAGTACACCAGGAATAAGTAGTTCAGGCACGAGAACCATAGGAAAAGGTTACCTCAGTGAAGGGTGCAACAATCACAGGACTTATTACTCAAAAAATAATATTCTTCATGCAAATGGTTTCTCTTACAAAAAGCAGCATTGTTGTTTTGCCAGCAGAAATGCTGCGCTACGAAATAAAATTAAGACCAAACCTCCACAAGTTTCCACTGCCACATTAGAGACTGCAGTACATAGGGAAGATATATCGGGTTTCTTATCTCCCTTGTTTCATGTGATAGATCAACTTACTCTCAACACCAGGGAGAGGTAAAATCAATAAAAAACCCTGCCTTTTCCAAGGACCAGATCCTGCTTATTAATTACATCTTTTCAGGATATGCAGCTGAAGCAACACAATTTGTACTAAATTCTAAAACACAGAAACACAGAAAAAAGTAAGGTTTCATTTTAATAGTGGTGTTCAATCATCTTAAAAATCAAGATCAAGCAGGTCACATTCTTCACCGCTTTCCCAAACTCTCTCTTGCAACTTCTGCCTCAGTTTCAAGTTCCCTGGAATGTGTTTTTACAACAGCAACACAGACGGTGGGGGCTGTAGGAAGGATCCATCCTGCTCATGCACCACACACCCCTTCCCTGCCCCACGTACATGGCCAAAAAATAAATCAGCACCCCAAGCTGACAGAATAGGAAATACTGCTGGGTTTATTGCCTCTGTTCCCAGAGAAAGCCAGCAGAAGGTGATATCCAACAACCTAGAAATGGTGGTAGTTTTGCCACGACAATATCTGGAAAAAGCAGTCATGCTGTCATCCTCAACTGAAGGAAATATTAACTGTACTGTAGTGGTTTAAATGCAATTCTTTCATAATCTACTGTGAAATAACAAGGAAAATGAGCAACCTTTTGCTGGAGCTGTTTTATCTCCTATAACCGAGAGAAATAAGCAAGTTATCGCTTGTCCTGGCATTTGTTGCTCCAAAACAAAACTAAATCCATTACATAGTTAAGTGGACAAATGAAAGAACAGCATTATTCCCATTATTTACTTTATGCCTAATCCAAAGTAAGCAATGAGCTTATGAATAGAAGCCCGGCTTTGGCTTCAGTGAATCCAAAGCAAGTCCATTTGTCTGGAAAATGCTGAATTAAAGTTGAAACTTGAAACCCAACCAGCTACACCTTAACCACACAGGTCAGTATTATTCCATTTCAGATAAAGCCAGGAAACAAAAGTCAGCTCACAGTCACTTTATTGTTTTTATGAAGACAGACATCTGCTTGGCAAGAAAAACTAGGTAAAATGTCCTAGGTAGGACCAGCTGACTGAGTTTTGTTTGCTTGCTTGCTTGTTTTAAAACTATTATGAAAAAGCCATCATGAAAGGCTCTTCTACCTTCAGCTTTCACAAGACAGTAGCTTTTCTGTATAGCTTATATTATTTAGCTTGTGGGTTTCTGCACTGCTGTTGGTGCTATTCCTCTTTTTAAATTTGGCAAGCAAACCACAAACGCCAAGTTTGGAGAAGCGTGTCTTCTTCCCCTTACTGACAGGGAATTAAAAGAACAGCAGTATTATATGACAATGCTTATTGTACCTACCTTGTTGCTAGAGTTCAACCTAAAAATGGGAACAGAAGGACAAGCAGCTACCTCAGCACAGTTACCAGGGAAGATCTTTCTCCTGGTATTCCTAACATCTTCCAAGTAACGCTGTTTTTCACACGAGCATTAGGCAAGAACCCGGCCTACTTTTACAACACTTTTTGTTAAACCCTTATTAAGGGCACAGTCCCCATGAGGGGCTGCATAAATTACAACACAGCAGCATTTGGGTTCCTGGGCCAGGGCACACCACCTGAGCAACCATACCCAGCTGATGGCAGCATGCCCACTGAAAGGCAGCAGAGCCTCCCAACAGCCTGTGTAACACTGCACACCCAGACAAGGGCAAAAGGGCTGTGGAGCACAGCTTAAGTGAAACTAAGTCACACTCCCTACAGCAACTGCAGCTTATCTTCAGGGATGCACAGTAGTCTCTATTAGAGCATATGCTGTGAGATGTTCATACTTCTTTCAGTAGGATAGACCAGCAGCTGCAGCAAGGGGCAGAAATTAAACTTAAGATGCCCAGTAGTCTTCAAAAGGGTAATGCTATAGCAGGGCTTTTTTGCACAGGAAAACAGCCTGCTTTAGAAGGCCAGGAAAACCAGTTACACTGAGCATCGCAGCATCACCTTGAATCAAAGTGAATGAGGAAAGGTGAAATATTCTTTAGGCATCCAAAGTGTCTAAACAACTTAAAAGGCCCCAGCTAAATATTTCCCCCACACAAAATGAGCATGCTCCCTCAAATGCAATAGCACAGTATAGAAGGTAACCGGTGATGTCAGCTCACCTGCACAGCATTTGCACAGCACACCTGCATTTTCACTGATGCCATGTTCTATTTATTAAAACCAATCACTGAGAATGACTGCAATCATCCACTGTGGAATGGCAGCTGGCAAAACCAAAGAGGTGAGAATAAGGTGGCTTTCTTGGAATTGCTTCACCTGAGTTCCACATGTAACTACATTCTCAGAATCAAGCTGTCTTCCGTTTTCTCAGACCTCTGTCATCTACTTCTCTATATATGGAGACCAAGATAACATAGCTACTGTAACCTAAGCATAGCGAAAATATAAATGCCAACCTATGGAAATGCTTGAGCTGTTTTTAAAGGATAATTGTCATTCAAGTTCATACACGGAGCCAGTGGAAGACTTCTCACTGTGGGAGGTAAGAATAAAGGTCATGCATCCAGTTTCCTTATACTGTAAATCAAATCTGAAAATGCTGTAGAGCAAATAGACTCCCTTTGAGGCCCTCACAGTTACCTAGCAAGTGGTTCTCACATGTAGAGCTCTTAAGTTATGAAAAGAAGAGATGGAAAATGACAGTCCATACCCAGAGTTTTTCATAACAGTTGCACAGCAAATTAGCCAGCATTTTTAAAAAGTTAGAGACTTAATTCTGTGGAGGAGTTAATTTTTTTTTTCCATTTTTTGGAACTTTTTCTATGGTAGGAGTGACACTGTATTCACAGATGTAACGTTCCAGACTATGATGCAACTGTAGCAGTTGAAGTGAAAACAGTAGTTTAATTCTCAAGTGCATCCAACTTTCTTAAAAAGATTTTCAGACTTCTACTAATACCTGTCTTAAAGACAGAAATGTATATAGGAAAGTGATTTAAATTTAATAAAAAATTTTCACTGGACAACTATGCACCACAGCAATATTCTCACTGAAGTTATAATTTATTGCCAAATTTTTTGAGGGTTACCTGGACGAGGGAATATTTGTACAGAAGTCTCCTCAGTGCGAGTTTGAAGACTCCTGAAGTAATCACTGGAATATATTTCTGTGCATTTTGTCCAAGTGGCAGTTCAGCCTGAGAGTTCTAAAATAACTAAAACCAGTTTAAAATACTACTTGATACAGAAATCCTGAGAAAACGCTGCCTTGGAAATCAATCACCCTCAAGTTTTCCTTAAATAAAACTGAATCAGCTAGCTTAAGTTCACACGTGATTTTCAGAACTGTGCTCACTTGGCTATTTTTCAGTCCACAATCAAACTATGAATGTTTTAAAAAGGGCTAAAAATCAGCACAGTAGTTCAGGTTCTGCTTTCAGCACAACAAATCAGCCATGAATATGTCACCAGCCATGAAAGTTGGATGCCAAACAATTGAGAAACATCTGGTGCATTCCAGAAGCACAGCTTATGTCATCTGTAATTTTTCAGTCTGACACTATAACTAAGCATTAACTTACTCTTAAAGGACCAGCAACACCAAGCTTCACCGGAAGCAGAAAAGCCAGCAGCTTGTCAGAACTATCTGTCTTGATGTTTTCCTTGCATTGAAAAAGTTGCCAGTACGAACAACTAGAAACATCAAACACTGAACACTTTGCATTACGCTGCTTCACCACTCTCAGTTTGTTTTTCAAGTCCCTGAAGTCAGTCTTTGGACCACTTGAACCACCTTTCTTCCTCTCTTCTTCAGGAAGAGATCATCATGGTTTGAAGGGGAGAGAAGCCAAGAGTTTTTGCAAACCTCTGCTAAGTTTTTGCAGGTTCCTTGCACTGTTCTTTCGTTGTGTTCATATTTCACTACTTTTTTTTCTAATTTTGCTTGTTTTGCTTCACAGCAGGGACATACAGGTTGTTAGCAGAGACACTTGTCACAAGTGCCACATTTAACACATTGTTCTGCTGGCAACAACTTCTATTACACTGTTTGAACACTGGTTTAAAGTTGGGTTTTTTCCTTCCCTTCTTGTCCCTTCACACAGTTGATTTAAATCCCTATCACTTCCACCTGTTCATCTAATAGACGCTCAGGACCTTAAACTAAGGAGGAATTCTGAAGAGTTAAATGCAAAAGAATTCAAAAACACTGGATTACGTCCAAAATCTGATTTAAAAAATCCAACATAAAGAAACATGCATAGCAGCACTTCATAGCAGAATCTAATACAGTATTTTGGATGTTAACACCCAGTCCTTTGCCAAACACTGAGGGCATTGGGGCAAAGTTTGCCCTGCAGAGATATCTTACAGGAGCAATGCTTTGACTGTGCAGGGAAGAGACCTGCCAGCTCTGTCCAGCAAGCACTGACTGCAACCAATACTCATCCCCCTACTTCACAAACTGTATGTCTCTTCTTCAGAAGACTTCTACGTGTATCAGGAACTCCCAGAGCACATGAAAGATGGACTAAACTACTCTCGCTCAGCAGTCTTAATTGTCACTCTACCAGAGCACGAAAAAGACAATGCAAGTCATCTGCTGCCCCTGGGGCTGTGGGTAGCATCAACGGGGCTGACAAGTGCCATCCTTTTTGACACCATTGCCTGGGGAAACCTTTAAGAGACAGCAGAAGTGCTACCACAAGTCATCTGAGAGCTGTCACCCAAAACACTCTACAGGACAGATTTTATTTCACAGAAACTTACGACAGCCTCTGAACTGTGGGTTCACTCTGAACTGTGCTCAAAACCAGCATTTTGTGTTTTCACAGCGTGCTGCAAAACACAAGCTCATTTAGATCACTTCCTCTGCTTTAACTCAGCAGTGTTCCCAACAAGCCTCGATTGCTTCCTGTGCATCGCTGCTCAACACCTGCCCTTGCAGCAGCAACACAAACTCCACCCAGAACTCTCTAAGTATTATTTCTGCTGTTTCTATGGAGAAGATGCACATGGGCAAACACCACATGAGCACTGGGGTAGCAGAAAATCTGTCTGGTTACCTACCTGGCTGCAATTGACTTTCACAGGACACACCCACAACATCTACAAACAGAATTAGCTCAGAACCGCTGTACAGCAGCACCTCAGCCATCAGCTTTAAATTTTCATGTCTTCCTGCAATTACACACCTGAAAGCCAGAAACTGTCCTTCCATGTCTCTGGCAACTGGCATCAGAAAAACTATTAGGGTCCTTTTCTTTACACAATTTACTGGGACTAGTCAATACAAAACTGCTGTAGGTTCGTATACAACTTTATGGAGTCCTACAATTTTGGTATTCTATGAAAGCACTCATCTATTGTCTTGACAAAAAGGACAATTAACAGTGCAGACATAGTAACCTCATTTTGTGGCTGATGTTCGTTTGTCAAAGTTAAATACAAGAAGCATATAAAAGATATACAAAAGAACCCCATCTGTTCAACAATTTAACTTGGAAATACAATAACTGCAAGTATTGTATTTCTAAGCTACCTTTAACTCCTACCTGTTCTGCACTGTATTATTTTAACTCTGAACGCGTGAGAACCAGCCTGGAGCTACGTTCAGCAAAAGGAGACGACTGCTGCCGGTGACAGCCATTAAAAGTATGTGGGTAGGACCCCTCTCCAGAGGATTTGTTAGCCATGAGAGAATTTTACTTCTGCTCTACAACTGGCATATTGGTTTCCTTGAGCAGAAATTCCCTACAGTATGCCAGAGAAGAGTAATATTTATTTCCCTAGTTTTTGGGAGAACAAGTGCCAAAAGTGTCTGCCCACCTAACCCTCCCCCAGCATCAGCCCAGCCATCCCTACACTGCTGAGACAGCTACACCAATTCTGCACTCTTTTTCTTTAGTTGCCAAGTGTGTACTTGTACCCAGACTCCCACAAACGTTCTTACTCCTTATCTATTGAAGTAATGCATTAATGGGCATTTTGGGTCACTTCTGGCCATAGGAGAGGAGCTGATGGGAAGCCTCACTTTTGACAGCAGGATGCATATGGTGGCTGTTGGGTGCTGATCCGTGCTTTCCGGACAGCTGCCCTAAGTGACATCCCTACCAGAGAGCCCAGCACCATAACGGAGAAGGATCCTCTGCCAGGAGCTGTTCCCTAGTGAAACACCACCATTTAGTACAGGGGAAGAGAAAAGGAAAGAACAAAAGCCAGCCAGACCTGCCCTTTACCACCCACTCACTCCACCAGTGACAGAATGAAAGGGGGGAAAAGGCTGAAGTGAAGCCCTGCCCCTGCTGCCACCCACCAACACAGCTGCCAACAGCACTCTCCTCAAATGCACCCCCTGAGGAGACACGGGCACCCTCCACTGCAGGCTGGGCAGGGAGATGGGCTCCACACCAAGACCTTCCCAGGACCACAGTAAAGGCTAAAAGAAGCAATTAGACCCAAGAGCACTGTGCTGGAAAGCACCTACACTGCAGCCACTAATCAGTAAACAGGTCAATCAATACAGTCACTTTTTGTTACAGCTGGAGATGATTGTCAGGAAATGGTTAGATTAAAAAAGTACATACAAGATTTCCTAACAAGATAGTTTCCTCACATCATCTGATTTGGATTCTCTGAACTTCACTCTGAACTACCAACTCTGTTGATGCTCTTTCCAGCGCTCACATTTGCACTCACAGACTGAAATAACTTGCCAGTTTTATCAACTTGCTTTCAGAGGATTTGGTGTGTGAATGGAAAGAGCCTTTAAAAACAAGTAAGGTAAAGCAGAGATGGTTCCAAGACATTATTCCACCACACCCCATTCAGAAATAATTGTGGAGTAAGTGGCTCCTGCCAGCCATACCATAACCCAGAGCTGCAGCACGGACAGCCCAGTGCCAGCAGAGAGAATGCAAGCTTCTCACAAGTATTTTAGTGTGCCATGTTTTCACATGCAGCACCTTCAAGAATTAGGGAAAAATAGCCATTTCCAGATCTCCGATCTTTAGTGACTACATGTAGCTTTCAATGATTACCTTGTTACTCTTTTTAAAACAAAGTTTCTCAGCCAGCAGTGACCATCAGAATCCCTAATTTAGACTACACACACCACGAAGTATTAGATAACCAAGAAATATTCAGCTGAATAACTTGCCCGTCTACATTTTTAGGTATACACAAAACACCCGCAGCCTTACAATATTTTTTTTTTTAAAGAGGCTTGGAAAAAGCAGAAGCTAGCTGCACCTAAAAAGGGTCTCAGAGAGTATCCTCTTCAACTCCTTTTGCACCAAAAGGCATTCATGACTGGAGGGCTGCAACTTGCAGAATTTCCAGAATTTCTCCTGCCCCCCTACCCCCCGCCAAAAAAAAAAATTTTAAAAGAGCTTCATAAAAAAAGAAATTAAAGATATTAAAGTTATTTCACACTTTCAGATTTTTTTACATGGACTATAATAGTAATGGATGTGCTGGGCTTTTCTAATCATCATTCAGAATGAAACCGTTCTGGCAGATAGTAAGAAGTGCCCTTCCACAAATTATTCTTACAAGCTGTGGTTCTAACTCAGAAATAAAACTATATTCCCATTCCCTTCAAAAAGCATTATATTTTTTTATAAACATCTTGTGAGTTCTGGTCTCATTTCCCCATTTCCAGCACTAAGCTTAAAAGAACATAATTAGATGCATAGATAAAGCACAGCTATTTGTGGTTTGGTCTTTTTTCTAAAAACAATATGCTTCTGAAAACATTTTCTTCCCATTGCGCCCTTTGAGAATTATTGTTTTTTTTAAAGAAAGTCTTGTCCTTCTGAAACCCCTGCCTACTTTCTATGTTGTTTTTCCAGAAGCAAAATTATTATGGCCTTTCCCCACACTTTTATTCTGGATGGCTGATCCTTTAGAGGTTAGATGAGCTAACAAAAAGCCAAGGACATTATCGGTTGCAGCACTTATCCAAAGCCTGACTTTCATCCCACCTCCGTGATCCTGTTTCCGCATTATTTAAGGAGAAAATACTGCAAGTCATGAAGCTTGCTTCATAATGACAGGCTGCTTCTGAGACAAGAAACATATTGTGCAATTTGTTTTCTGCAGTGAAAAAAACTGACCTCATATTTCTCATACTCTCCCTCCTGGGAGTTTAGTTTTTTCTCTTTTAAAAGTTCAGGTGATTCTGGTGGATTCTTTTTATAAAGAGGTCCACAGAACGCTTCTGGCAAGCGTGAAGTAGCAGACTGTGATGCAGGGGTTGAAATTCTTGTGCCAGATATGCTTGTGGGTTTTCCTGGCAACAGACCACAGCTACTTATCATTTAACTATGCCCTCAGATTATGTTTCTCACTGACTTGGGAAGACCCATATCCCGGGGTTGGAACACAAAAGCAAAGAATTTAAATTCAAGAGTAACTTGGTGGGACTTCTACCACAATGTGGCAGCTGAACCGACAGGTTTGGGGGTTTCTTTTTTTCTTTTATTCCTTCTTTCCTTAAGCCTGAGAAAGACACTAAAACAAAGTCATGGGAGCAAGAGGGAAAAGAACTATTCAAGATCAACTAGTCTTAATCACACTGAAGTTTTCACATGTTTTCTCCAGCAACAGACAAGCTGAAGAACGTCTGTTCGGGCTGTACAGCCATGTACTTCAACAACACTGTTCTTCCTTCCATGTTCAGCTACTCTTGGTTTAGGACAGCGGTGCTGTAGCAACGCTCCGTGTGGGTCTCCTGATGTTTCTGATAAGGACTTACTGGCAGAGTCTCCCATAAAAGCCTCAGGGTGTAATTGAGGCTCATAGCTAACACCCCTCCGCAAAATGCATCTACCTCCACTGACAGCTACTGGGAATATTTCCAAACCGCTGTCTTTGGTGCTCCTTGGGGACCCACTATCTAGCTAATAAATAAAGGGAAGACAGAAGTTTCCTTCAAACACGCTAAAGCAAGATAGGAACTTGCAGCTAATGCATGCTGGAAAAGAAGAAACTGTCTTACAAGGCCTAGCATTACAGTCTCCAAGGGAAAAAGAAGGGGGGAAAAAAGGTGTTTTTACTGTATGACCTTAGCTTGAGGAATATTGAGTCAGTGTTGAAACAACCTCTCTTTTCTGCAGTTCTTCTGAGTTATCCGTGAGAAGAGAATAATGTTAGTCCTTATCCATCATCTACAAATTTAGCAGAAGAGATCAGTGTCTCAATTTCCACCTAACTGAGGGACTCGAAGAGAAAAAAAACCATAAACAACAAAACCACATAATAAACACTGATTACACTTCTCTGAAAACATGTACTATCAAGTTTAAATTTCTACATACTGAGGTTTAAAAATGGTCTTGCAAATTGCAACCCCCCCCCCCCCGGGTTTCTGCTTTAGCATTTCTGAATTAATTGCCTAGTGACAATGACACAATTATTTTTATGTTCAATACCAAAACGTTCCAACTCTCACAGTATACAAGAGCACAGAATTTACCGAGCAAGAACGTGTCTGACAAAAACGAAGAGCTGTAACCCATAGTTTAAACAATGCTCAATATTTCGCTGAGAGTAATTAAACACCCTCTCATCATCATTGCCCCTATTTTGGGCAGGTTGGTGGAAGGAATGGGGGGTTTCTCGCGGCCCCAGGAAGCCCAAAGGCGGCCCCGCGGAGCCCGGCGCAGCCCGGCC
>VWZW01001130.1:501920-594018 GCA_013397115.1 Edolisoma coerulescens | reverse complement strand
TGCGCCGCCCGCTCGCCCCGCTGCCCGTCCGGACAGCGACCCTGCCCCGCCCTGGGAGCCGCCGCGGCACCGCCCCAGCACCGACAGCACGCGCTGCTCTGCCCGCCCGCGAGCTCCATGGCTCGCACAGGTCCAGCAGCAGCACAGTGATGGTGATTTCTCAAATGTTAGCAAAGCCGTGATTGTGATGTAGCCTTTATGGTGGAAACAACAAGCAGAATTTACCAATAATTATTTTTTACTTATCCGAATATTTATGTACAGTTTAGTATCTCCTAAAGAATATTTCTTGACACTATATTTTTTTTTAATTATTCGTTTTCTGCCGGGCTTGACCCGAAAGGAAGCCAGGCTTAGGAACTCACGCAGCTTTCCAGCCACATGCATGAATGGCGGCCTGTAACACTGTAAAAGGGTAAAGCTCGGCAAGCAGGTAATGTTCTTCCACAACTATGTATCAAGTGGTTTTGGTCCCGCCCATCAAAAACAGAGTCAAAGAAAGCCAGTAAAGGCTTATTCTGTAAAGACCTGCTCCCCCTAACTTGACATCACTCTGTTGGACTGCCTGTGACTGCTCACCAGGCACTGAGGGCTTTCCAGAATGGAGCCCCCAGTGGTCTGAGCAGCAGAGGCTGCATCCTCTGTCACATTATTGCTCTTTCGAGGTCTGCACCCCATTTAGCACAGAGCAGCCCTTTGTCTTCAGGCAGGCAGAAACCCATTTATTCATAAATAGCTAGACCACACAAGCGTGGGAGAGGGCTGAGTGTCCAAGGACCCATCCTGTTCAGTCTAAATTTCAAGCCCTCAGACAACAACGATCCTTCCAGGGAATACCTTAAATGAACAGGGAAAGGACATTTGGCTGGTGTGACCAGCCATCCCTCCAGGCCTCCACTGAAACTTGTCACGATGCTAGATCGTCATTTTAGGTATTCATCAAAAATATACTTGAAAAGTATATTCATAGAAGAGAGTTATCAGAAGGTTTTAAACATTCACATATGCACCCCTCAAACTAGGTAAATATGGTTTCATTACTCTTTTAAAACAGTATGTAAATATACTATTTTAAACCTGACCTCTTGCAAAATTTAAGTGTTGCATGTTAGAGATGACTGTTCACTCTCCCTCAGCACCTGCTTGTCTTTGTTGTGGATAACGCGTAGGAGTTTAGCAGGCACCCATGACACACTGGAGACTGCAGTGTTCTGTAGACATAGAATTATTTGGGACTACAAGGAGATAACGGAATGGAAATAACTGAAATCAGTGATTTCGTTAACTAACGCTACAAAGTAGATCTGAAACAAACTGACAGCCCGGCAGCAGCCACTGGTTGGCCTACAGAGAGCAACCAGACTCTGAATATTGTCCTTCAGGCTTCCCAGATACCACCTTCCTGCACACAAGCCTGTTGCAGCTGTGTGGGGAGAGCTCCACAGGGCCTTCCAGGAGATTATACACAGAATACTTTTTCTTCTTCTCTAAGTGCCAGTTTCCTCTGTTTACCACAATTTCTTCACTACCAGAAAGGTTGGGTTTTTTCCAGATGGAGAGAAGGAAAAGATAGATTACTTAGCCTCTAGTAGGAACAACATGGGTATTCATAGTCATCTCTGTATAAAAGATCTACCATGTCAGGAAAAATGATGGGTTTGCAGTGATATTGCTGTATAGTTTCCTGATTCTTCTACCAGAATGAGCTGTTCTAAGATTAGACATTCCTTCATAACTCAGACCTATATTCATGCTGACAGATGTTATAGTTCCTATTTGGTGTTAATCTTACAGGCCTACAGAGGAATTCCCAAGCTGTTTGTGAATGAAGCAGGCAACAAACCATTTAGGAAATGTCTGTGTTTTAAGATAAAATTCATTTCAGCCTGGGGATGTTTCTTAGGTAGGTGCAGACCCGCTAGCATCTGAGAGCAATAGCATGTATGTGTGTATATGTATGTGACACAGATTTGAGTTCTCCTAAAATATTATGATAGGATGGTTATTTAGGAGATAGACTTTAAAAATGTTTCCCTAAATTTTGCTAAACACTGTTCTTAAATTGGTACAGTTAGAGGAAAGGAAGTGGCTGGCTGGCAATAGTTTATTCAAAAAAGAAGACTTTTCCAGAACAGCATTAGCTCCAGCTTCTAGTGGTTTTGGTTTTCTTTTGCTTTTTCATGCCTTTTTTTTTCTTTTAAGCATATGTGTGGGCTGGAAGGGATGAAACAAAAGAAAGAGAGAAGAGCTGATCTGAGAACATGATACTGAACTGAAGGAGTAATGTAAATGAGGCCAAAGGAGAAAAGAAAAAAAGCAATCCTTCAACAAAGGATGTTTTTGTTCTATTAACCACTCAAGCCAAAATTTTATTATTTGAGAACAAGAAAAATCATCCGTTATTTTGCCTGAAAATTCTGAGCTTTAATTGTCAAACAATAGTCATTAGTTTGCCTTGACACAAGGCTTTTTGACATATACCACAGCTCAGCTGTACTGATGGCACAATTCCAACATGATCCCATGTGAAGCCTCTTTCTTTTTCCTTAAAAGTTGTAAATTATTTGTAGCAGATACTGAACAATGCAACCAAAATCATGAAGAATTTCTAATAGCCTGAAATTGACCCTCCTACAGTATTTTAATAATCGTGATTTATATCCTTTAAAATCCTCAATTTGAGTTTCTAAGCTACACTCTCTAACCCTGTGTCACTGGTCCTGTCCAAATGCATCCTGTTGCTCTGGGCAGTGAGAGAGGGTCTTGGGAGAGGCCACGTGCTACAGTGGAATTAAGCCACGTCTGGCTTGGGCAATGCCAAGCTTGACCTGAGGCTCTGCTAGCAGTGCTGCAGTGTCAGCACCAGCTGGGTCACTGACAGCCAGTCTGGGGCTTGTTCTGCACCTCTGAAAGGTCACAGAACCTTTCACTGTCTTATTGTCACCATGGAGCATCTACGATGTGTGTCAAAGGCTTTTGGAATGTTGGATATTTTACCTCTCTGCTTTCAGAGACTGGAATAATCTCCCGACTTACCATAGATTTAGGAGAGACAGCACATCTGTAAAATTAGCTTGTACTGACATACCACACAAAAATCTTCCTGTGTTTATTCTTACTGTGCCCTTTATTTCGCATTGAGCAGCATTTTCTTTTTGTCAGTGCCTAGGCTTTTGGCCTCTATGTCTTTGAGTGCTGAAGGACTACATTTTCTCATGTAGTGTTTTGGGATCAAATAAATAGTAATTCTTTGGTACTATAATGTACTAACTTTTGGACTCAAAAGCATACAATTTATATAATGTTTGGGAAATGAACTGCTATGGATTGCTCTTTTCCTGTTGTTTTGGGATCACAGTTGCTAAATTACTTCCTTTCAAAAATTCTCATTAGAAAACAGTATCAACTGACTTTAAATTTACATAGAGTCCTTTCATACATTAAAGCAGACTCAATAATTATGGTATTAATCCATGAAAGTAGAAGACATTCCTTATCATAAAAAATATAATCTATACAATCACAGCTGTAAGTGAATGTAAATAAGATTTAGTTTTATCTACTATCTGAAAAAGCTTTCTTCTGATAACACAAGTGCTTACTGTAGTCCACTCACTTTTTTCTTTGAATAGTGATAGTTTAACTTTAGCATCTGGTAAAGTGTTTGGAAAAATACAACAGAATTTTTTGGATACAATCTCTTCAAATACCTTTTTCTTTTTGAAACCGACATATAGTTGCTGTTAGCAACAAATGTTTGCCGAGCTCTGTGACAGCAGTAAATGGATTGTGGAAACATTCCTGTACCACGAGTACAGTGTTGCTCTGGCTGGTGCCACGGGGAAACAGGAACACAGGAGGGGACAAGCAGGGAGCTGCGTAAAGTGCCTGGGCTGTGCTGCTGCTCCAGCTGAGAGCAGCAGGCAATATTCTGCACTGGTGGCTGAGCATTTTTCCTGGCCACACGGCCTTATTTTTGCTGGCAGGAACAATGGGTTGTATGCCCAGGGTTCCACTGCTCACTCACAGCTGCACCAGGGTATCACATCAGAGTAAGCAGTAACAACATCTATGGAAAGCAATCCATGTAGGCAGTGCTGGGATTCTATATTGGTTCATTTCTGACTATTCCAAAACATCTTTACTATATAGCTTCTGCCTAATGGCACCAAGAAGTGCATTTTTCTAAAAAGAGAAGAAAATTTTGTCACAAATACATTGACCATAAAGCAGCTCTGAAACGAAGTCCAAGCAACCATGTTCTGTGCCTAGAATGGAAAACAAATAGGAGGGTTTTGACTGGAAGACTCAGTGTTATGCAAAACACACTAAAAAATACACACTCCATTTTTTTTTGTCCTCCAGTACTGAAGAACAGTAACCTATGAAAATCATCAAGTAATACATTTAAAATCAATTCTATTAAATTACTTTTTAAACTGTAGACTTGACAACCTAGGATGCAAGAAAAGAAAAAAGAACATTCTATAGATGAGACTTAAGCCTGACAATCTTTCATGAACATTCCTTGTCTGATGAGATAACAGTATAAATTATCAAGGTCATTTGGTTGGCTATCTGGTTGGGATTTTTCTGTGCTTGAAAGTCTCATGCACCAAAGCTCAAGTTATTCAGATAAATATCTACAGTAAATGCAGTCTCAATAGAGAGAAATACTTGGGCTTCCCTAATCTGAGGTGCTTCGTGTTTTATACAAAATACTCAGTATATCGGTATTTAATAGGCATTACTGCATAATCAGGTGTACCCACTGAGCCTGTCCAACAGTCAATAAAACCACCACCACCTTCCACACAAAATAAAAACAAAACTGTAGAAAGGCACAGTACAGAGATGATCATCCATGCTGATAGCTTAGCAAACAGTTAGTACAAAGCCAGTGTTCATTTCTTTGTTCAATAGACAGGACCAGAGACTAAGAAACTTCTCTTGTTAATTGTCTGTACTGTGCTGGGCCATTGCTTGCAATATTTATCTACTCCAGTTTAGGGTTTGGGGTGTTTTGCTAGTGTTAGCTAAGGCTTGTCTGTCGCTGCCCAAAACAGATCTCCCCCTCCCTTTGAGTGAAAACTCCAGCCAGTTCATAAAACAAATTATTTGTTTCTCCTGTTTCTGGTACCATTCAGTTGTTGCATATACATCATTAAAATGTTTTTAAGTGCAACATTTTTCATATTTTTAAACACTTCCCATAAAATGGTATGGAAAAAATAAAATCACCTAACTACTTTGATTTTATTAGCAGTACTTTACCAATGACTGAAAAACTCACACAGGGTTGAAACAGTGCAAGACAGGGCAAAAGGAAGGTGGGACCTACACTGTTCCCTTGTCAAGAGAGAACCCTCCTGGGTACCACAGAATTTCCACAGACAACCAGAAAAAAACACCATACCTCAGTTAAGCAGTTGAAAATACTTTATTTAGATTTTCATGGAAATTGTCATCTGTACCTCTGGTGCATAAAAGCAGTGGCTGATTTTGGAGAAGCTTTAAAGTATGCTATTGAAACTTCATTATTATCATCATAAAACCAATGGGTAAAGATGAACTGATTTGCAAAGTCAGGATCAAATGTCACTGCACCCCTTGCAGTCTCACAAGCTTCTCTTTAATTGTTGACTTGTAACCATTGTTTTATCTTTGTTAGGAAAAAGTTTTGCTAATGAGCATCTTACAATGACACACATCTGTTGGTAAAATGAAACTCTAAATCAAATTAATTCAAAGTAAGATTTTTACATTAGAAATGCAATCACAGGAGAGCTGAACAGCAAGATACTTTGAAAATCACTTGAATTTGTTCCCACTCTTTCTCAAGAGCAAGGAAAATGTGTTCCTGCTTCTCCTTTCCAGTCCCTATTTTTAGAACTAGAATGAGAAAGACCTGATCTGACAGCCTGCACCCCATTTAAATGATGGAATATCAGGTTCAGAAGTATTTACTAGATGGAATTGAATAGTTATAAATGACATTTCTATTCCGGTTTCATTCTCTTTTTAATTTAAAGAATGTCAGCTACCAGTTCTGGCACTGTGCTAGGCAAGCAAAGATTTGTACTATTTTGAAAAACAAATCATATCTATGACAGGATAAGTACAGAGATAAAAAGTTTTTTAAACTGACTTTTTCTTCAACACAAGCGTCTTAGAAGCTGTGTGCAAGCTGTGTTTAAGTTACTGATGTACACTCAACATGGAGATGTTCATCATGAGTGCAGACAAATTGTAAAATTTGGTCACATGTAGGAGGTGAAAGAAAAAATAGCTTAACTTGTGAATGCTGAAATGCTGCTGATAATTTGGTGTTGTTTTCTGCTCCACCGAGCTGTGCCCAAATGTTGTATGACAAGGTCTTTAGTGTAGATTTGGTGCCTTTTATAGCCATAAAGGTAACATGTACTATTCATACCACTGCATTTCAAGGTTTAATACCCTTGAATAGTGTTCTGCTATGCATTGCCTAGTAAACATAATTATCATTTGAAATGGTAACAATTAGACGCCATCTCTAGTTTAAGGTCTAACATTTCAAAACATGCATTGCATGTTTTCTAACATGAGTAAACCATAATGGAGACTCAGTAAACAAATAAAACTGATTCCATAAATATTATTTCTGTTTGGTTACAAAGCTGTCTCTGATGGTAACTTGTTGCAGCCTAATTTGATTGCTTACTTCATCTTTGTGCATGTAAAAATGGTGATAAATATTCTTGGTAGTATTTTTTTAAAAACTCACCTTATCTATTTTTCCTCAGCATTTAAAAAATGGTCACAGTTCATTTTAGCAAATGATCCTGGAAGAACAACACTGTGTGAGACCTCCAACAGCAATGTTTTAAAATAAAAATCCTTATAGTCAGCATAAACTTTATGCCTTTCTCTTTGCTGTCTGGACCAGGCCAGTGCTCAGAAAGCCTCTGCACAGGAAAAACAGTGAAGTATGCATTTAAATGATTTCCTGACTCGATGCTAAAATCTCCCTCAATTATTTACACCCTGTACCAGAAAGAATAATTCTTGTCTTCTGCTGTCAAATCAATCACTGACACTCTTGACCACATAGAAACTATCTTGGAGAACAGTTAACTCAGCTTGTTTCTCGCTGGCTGGTTCTTGAAGCTCTGTACACATTTACAAAAATATACTGTGGATCTGATGGAATTGATCTCCTGGATCTTTTCATAGACTTTTCCCACATTTCACTCTTTATGATGCTCTTCCAAGTTTTTTAATCATCAGAAGATGAACCCTTTAGCAGTTTTCTCAAGGAATGAGATCAGCCCTCCCTCTCAGCCTCCTCATCTGTCCCATCAGCCATCCATTATTTGGGATTCCACTCTTTTTTGACATGTGCTTTCCCAACAGACAAGAATTTATTCTGAATCTCTTCTTTTTGTGAAATACTCTTGAATAAAGGGATACCATTCTTGTTATTGGCAGCAGTTTGGCAAATAGGTAGGATGAGTGTGTCTTATTGGTTTATTGATTTGCACTGGGCTATTGCTTATATCAAATTACATTCTCTGGAAGAGTACGTGGAGTTGTTGGGGTTTATTTTCCCCCGAAATAACTTTAAAATATACCTAAATATAGGCAAGAAAGATTCTTTGCAAACCAAATGCTTAAAATACATATTCATTTGATTTAGTTTTATTAAAAAATTTAAAATACTTCCATCCTTAAGCACAGTAAATTCAGACAGGAAATTGCATTGGCAGGAAGCTATGAAAATGGCACATGTTGCAAATGAAAATCAGTGTTCACATCAAACTCTTTTGATCATGATCATGCCAGGAAGGAAAGCCCTGAACAGCTGAAAAATTATATAAGGGCTTTAAGAATTATTTATGTGACCTGCTGAGTGTAGAAAAATCAGACTAGGAACTGCAATGATCGATTGGTATCAAGATAAAGGCCGAGTTCTACAGGATTTCAAATCTATGGTAAGTACAACTGCAATGCTCTTAAATTGTTCTCACTATTTATATTACTCTGTAATCCATATGAAACCGCTTTCAGATGAAATAAAGTTGCATTTTTATGAATCGTACCTTTTAAACCCAAACAAGGAGCTAATTATTTCTGATGAGCTTAAGGGAAGGTGTACTTGTCTATCCTCAGGCAGGCAAAATGTTTTTACTTAACTTCAGAACATTATCAGCAAAATTAACTTTGATAATGGCTCAAAGAAAGAGGTTTTAGCAAGAAATTTGTTGTGTTAAGATAAATGTAACTCTTTAAAAGACTAGGTAAAACCAAAAAACACACCATAAGAAGAGAGGAATTATGCATTTTCTCAGAATGCATTAGGAGTATTTATCTATTCTAACTGGAAGACACAGGTTGCTGTCCCAAAGTTTAGAAACAAGAAACAAATCCAAAGCAGAGCTTACATGAACAACTCAGCTTTACTGAAGAACTTGATAAATACCAAAAAAATATTTCATTCACTGTCTCTCCTAGGTATAAATTAGAAATTTATTTGTGCTTACCCATTCTCTAGTGTCTAGTACCTAATTCTGAAGACTGCTTCCCAACAGGAAAGTTACAATGTCGTACCAGGGATGGGTACACCAAGGCTATTGCTACTTTGTCCACGTTTTGATAATAACCTTTGTACTTTTGCTAGTTGACCCTTGGGATACTGGATTCTAGACCAGCAAATGTTTATGAATAATGTATTTATGAACGATCCCACTAACTTCAGAGGGACTACTTAAATTTTATTAAGTTAGATACAGAGGACCTGAACAGCTTAGGTTTTCTTATTAGGATTTTAAATACTTGTGTACATCTTTAGGGAATGATTTGGTTCTTTTTCAGGAAGTTTGCTTGGGCTGAAAAGGTCAAACCATTCATCACACTATGGCCCATCTGCCCTCTGTTCATGGGAAACATTGCCTGGTGCTACTTAAGGGCTGGTGCTCTTGAGTACTATCTCCAGTATTTTGTTATAAATTTACCACTGTAACTACAGTGAGAAACAGCACTTCCAGGTAAGCTGAGTTTTGAAAGAAAGTATTTCAAAATTAGGAGCAATTTTTTTTTTTTGAACTTTCAAAAGTTAGAGTAGAAATACTGGGTTTAGATGTATTTTGAAGCTTGCATTATTAATAGAAGATTGATACTAAACCAATAAGGAATATAAACTTGCTTTTACTGTATATTTTTGAGACTTGCTGAGGTCTAGTTGAGTGTACCATAGAGATTCATGCATATTTTGTGCAACAAATTGTAGACAAACCCCCCGTGATTTAAATATTGTGTACCTCATATCCATGGGACAATATTTTTAAGAATTTCAATTATATGAAACAGGCTAACGTCTGCAAATTAAAATTTGCAAGCTCAAAGTAGATTTTCTGAGTATCCTACCTCTGGAAGTTTGTGGAAACCAATATTGCAATAATTTCCTTGTGCCTCTCTAAGGACTGTACTGACACGTGAGATTCATGCTCTCCCCCATCTGCCTCAACTCAAAGCATAGATCAGGTAAACCACATCATTTCTGCAGATATTTAGAAAAGGCTGGCAGAATTTTTAGAAGGTTATTCGCTCCAACCTGTGTATTTAGGTGAGTCATTTGTTCCCTTCAAATTCGCTTTCCTCAGGGCAGCCAAGTGCATAAATATTTCTGGCACCGATGGAAATAATCATCTGCTGTATCACTTTTTTCCCATGTGGGAAGTACATTTACTCTCCAAAGAGGAACTGAAACAAAATTGTCACCATTTTGACTAGTGGCAACAAAGAACAAACAGGAAACACTTCAAGGGAAATATTTACAAAAATAGCATATACAGAAGACATAAGAAGCTTTCATATTATGAATGAATACTTAAAAGCAATAACCTATTTCATGCCAACATCATGAGCAGGAAGGGAGTCAAAATTAATTGGATCAGGAAACACAAATGTTTCATTAAACTGCACTTAATGCAGGTAATTGCAAATGGAAATGGTAATTATGAGTCGTGTATGTATTTTACCTGCAGGTTCTATGTCCAGTAGGATAGGTGGCAATAACTATTAGTGAAATTTTTCACACAAATTAATGGTTGAAACAACATTGACTTACGCTGAGAGTCTGAAGTACACACTACTCCCTGCATCCACTGGTTATTTCAGCATCACTTACTGTGCCACTCACCTACCATACAGCAATGCTGTCACATGGCTCGTTGGGTTAGCAACTGGGTGTTTCACACCTCTCAGTCGCATACTGCTGCTGAAGATACTGATAAAACTACATTCTTCATTTAAGGAAGAAAAAAACCCAAACAAAACCAAAAATCTTGATGCCTTGGTTCCTCATGGCACGTGAGGAATTCCCATTTACAGACATAAAACATAGGAAAATGACTGGGCAATGCAATAAGTTACAACGAGTGTCATTTTTCTCTCCTCTTTCGTAGGTTTCTCAATAGAAAAAACAGCGCATATAAAGGGTTTAATTTTCAGTGGCCTTTGTTTTACAAGTATGCACTCTGACAGCCGTGTCACACCAGTGAAGATCACCGTGGTATCACAGCAGAAGCCCTCCTGCATTACAGAGCTGCATGTTTGCTGTGCATAAGCATTACTCAACATGGCAAGTGTCTGTGCAAAGGAAAAGCTGCTGTGCTTACTGCTTGTCAGAAACCAGGACAGGATGAAGTATGCAATCCAACAGGGAAGGTCTTTAAATCCCAACACACCACTTCATATCCCACTTTTTGCAAAATGGAAATCTGTGTTCAGGTTTTGGCAGTCTGACTCAAGACCATGTTTCTGAAATCACAGACTTTAATGGAAACATAAAGTTGATACACAAAACAACATCTGAAAACAGATCTGAAACATCTAAATTGGACTGTAAGTGACAGGAGCAAGCTTTGGTAGAATTGGATTATTTAGAATAACCATCACAACGCTAACAACGAGTCACTTGGGATTTACATCCCAACATTTGTAGCAAACGAAAGGTTACCCTTAATCATGGTAGATTACAAATACAGACAAAAGTAATGCTGATCATTTACTCTTCCACACAGAACATGACTCACAGTCTGATTGTTCTCCCAAATATCAAGTCACTGTTGTAAGGACAACACTTTTATATTTCGCCTTAACAAATTCCAATGACATTTTCCTTGTGTAGTTTCAACAGCAGAGTTTTAGACCAATTTTGCTGTGCAAGTATTATTTATTTGTGACTTTCAAGGTAATAGGTTTATTTGGAATTACGTTATAGCAGTGTCCTGTGCATGGCAGTATATCCAATTTGGAGCTAAGAGGAGGTCTCCAACCCACTTAACAAGACTGCAAACAAAATCTCTGTACTTGAATATTTGCAAAAGGTGTGCTGAGGCAGAGGACCTCCTGGGGCAGAGCTGCAGGAGGTGGTGAGAAGGTTACATAACTTCCGGAAGGCTGTGAAGGAGTTGGATGGCTGGTTCCAAGGGCAGCCTGCAGTACACCACAGCCAAAGAGGCAAAAACTCCCCCACCACGCACACACAGAGGGGAGGAGGGGGTCAGTAAGGCAGAATAATGGACACTTGAAATGACAAGGACCTGTGGGAGGAAGAGACTTCCCTGAAGCCTGAGGTGCCCCTGCAGAACCACTTCAGCACTCTGCAGGCTGGAGACAGAGGACTCATCAGATCAGGAGAGAGGCTGGAGCTGAGTAAGACGGCCCCATCTGTTCCCTGTGTAATAACCAGCACGGCTAAGCAAAGGTGACAGGTGAGAGTAGCAGGGGACTCTGCTCTGAGATGCACAGAGAGACCCACTTGTCAACCTGACTGACCAGAGAGCTGTACCGGGATGTTACCCAAAGCCTCGCACCGAGCCTTGTACTGTCCCCTGACTGTTATCTCCTGCTGTTGTTTCACGTGTGCACCAGGGGTACAGCCAGGAGTGGTCTGAGGAGGACCAAGGAGATTACAGATCCCTGGGAGTGCTGGTGAGGGACTCAAGGGCTGGCAGCTTTTTCATCAGTCCTCCTTGTCAAAGGGAAGGGCTTTGAAAGGGCCAGGTGAATCTGGCAAATCAGCAAATGGGTAGGGGTCTAGTGCCATGGCCAGGGGTCTGGCTACTCCTGGGGACTTACATTGAAAACCTGGGCTGACAGAGTCTGATGGGAGCCCATGTACCAGAGAACAGGCAGGGCATCTCTGGTCACAGGCTTGCCAAGGTGGTGAAGAAGTCATTAAATTGAAGTTGCTGGGAGAGTGAATCCTCAATCCATTCCACTCCTACTAGTTTGATGCCAGCACCAGCAAGAGATGCCCAGAGCCTGGAGAGGGATTGCAGATCAGCAAGAGAGAATCTGAAGTGCTGCACAAAGGACAATGGCTGCACAATGGTTGCCAGCCATTCCTGCCAGTAAGCCTGCTCCATCAGGGGCCCAACTTAAATGCCTTTATGCAAATGCACATAGCATGGGGGATAAACAAGAGCAGCAGGAGGCTGTGCACAGCTGCAGGGCTGTGATCTTACTGGCATCAGGTGTGTGGTAGGATGGCTCCTATGACTGGAGCCTTGGAGTGGGAGCATACAAGCCCTTTAGGAAGGACAGGCAGGCAACAGGAGAAAGGGGTGTTGCCCTCCATGTCCATGACCACCTGGAGTGCTTGGAGCTGTGCTTGAGGATGGATGAGAAGCTTATGGGTCAGGATTAAAGGAAGGGCAAGGACAGGTGACATTATAGTGGGTGTCTAAGGCCACCCAACCAGGAAGACCAAGCAGATGAGACCCTCTACAGACAGATAGGAGCTGCCTCACATTCACAAGCCCTGGACCTCATGCAAGACTTCAACTACCTCAATACCCATTGAAGGGACAACGCAGCAGGGCAGGAGGTTCTTGGAATGTGCGGATAACTTGCTTCTCCAAGTGACAGAGGAGTAAATGAGGAGAGTTGCTATGCTGGACCATGATCTTTACAACAAGTAGAGGCTGGTGGGGAATGTGAATCTCAAGGACAGCCTTGGCTGCAGTGATGATGAAATGGTGGACTTCAAGACCCTCAGGCCAGTCAGGAGGTGCACAGCAAGCTCACTAACCTGGACATCAGGAGGGCACACCTCAGCCTCTTCAGGGATCTTCTGGATAGAGTACCATGGGATAAAGCCCTGGAGGGAAGAGTGACCCAAGAAAGCTGGTTAATATTCAAGGATCATCTCTTGCAAGGTCAGGAGTGATGCAACAAAGAGGAAAGTCGGGTAAAAACGTCAGGAGACCTGCATGGATGAACAAGGAACTCCTGGAAAAACTCAGACAGGAAAAGGAAGCCTATGCTTCCCCTGCAGAAAAAGGGTGAAAGTAAGGACAGATAGCCTGAGAGGAATACAGAGAAATTGTCCAAGTGGCCAGGGATGAGGTTAGGAAAGGTTTCTATCAGGCCAGGGACATCAAGGGCAACAAAAAAGCTTCTACAGGTACATCAGTGAAAATGTGAGCCCTCTCCAGAAAGAAATGGGAGACTTGGTTACCTGGGACATGGAGAAGGCTGAGGTACTCAATGACATTTTTGCCTCGGTCTGTACCAGCAAGTTCTTCAGCCACTGAGGCCCGAGTTTGCATGAGCCCCTTTGCTGACGTGGCAAAGGCAGGGACTGCGAGAATAAAGAACCACCCACCACAGGGGAAGATCAGGTTTAGAACCATCTAAGGAACCTGAGGGTGCACAAGTCCACGGAACCTGATGACAAAATGTGGAAAATAAGGTGATTGGTGAAGGCCTACATGGCATCACTAAGGGCAAACCCTACAAATATCCTTCTATGACAAGATAACAGCGCTGGTGGATAAGAGAAGAGTGATTGGTGCCATCTACCTGGACTTGTGCAGAGCATTCAACACTGTCTTACATGACATCCTTGTCTTGAAACCGGAGAGGCATGGATTTGATGGATGTGCCATGTGATGGATAAGGAATTGGCTGGATGGTCACACTCAGAGTTGCTGTCAACAGTTCGATGTCCAAATGGAGACCAGTGACGAGTGCTGCTCCTCAGGGCTGGGTACTGGGACCTTTACTGCTGTTTGGCACCTTTGTTGGCAGCATCAACAGTGGGACCGAGGGCACCCTCAGCAAGTTTTTCAATGGCGCCGAGCTGTGTGGTGCAGCTGACACACAGGAGAGAGGGGATGCCATCCACAGGGGACCTTGACAGGCTTGAGAGGTGGGCCTGTGCAAACCTCATGAAGTTCAACAAGGCCAAGACAAGGTCCTGCACCTGGGTCAGGCCAATCTCAAGCACAAACACAGGCTGGGTGGAGAAGGGACTGACAGCAGCCCTGGGGAAAAGGACTTGGGGGTGTTGATTGATGAGATGCTCAACATCATCAGGCAACGTGTTTTTACAGCCCAACAAGGCAGCTGTATCCCAGGCTACATCAAAACCAGCATGGGCAGCAGGTCAAGGAGGTGTTTCTCCCATCTACTCTATTCTCGTGAGACCCCACCCAATGTGCTGCATTAGCTCTGGGGTCCCCAGCATAAGGAGTTCATGGACCTGTTGGACTGAGTCCAGACGAGGGTCACAAAGACCATCAGAGGGCTGAGCACCTCTCCTATGAAGACAAGCTGAGAGAATTTGGGCTGTTCAGCCTGGAGAAGAGAAGGCTCTGGGGAGGCCTTAGAGCAGCCTTTCAGTACCTAAAGGGAGCCTACAGGAAAGCTGGGGGTTTTTTACAGGGACATGTAGTCAGGATAAGGGGAATGGCTTTAAACTGAAAGAAGGCAGGTTTAGGTTAGATATTAAGAAGAAATTCTTTACTGTGAGGATGGTGAGGTACTGGAACAGGTTGCCCAGAGAAGTTGTGGATGCCACATCCCTGGCAGTGTTCAGGTCCAGGTTGGATGGGAATTTGAGCAACCTGGTTTAGTGGAAGGTGTCCCTCCGCACGGTAGAGGAGCAGGCAGGGGGCGGGAAGTTGGAACTAGATGACCTCCACGTTCCCTTCCAACACAAAGCATTCTATGATGTTACTATTCTATTCTATGAATTCAGTCTAAAAATCCTGTATAGCCTATTTTTAACTCGTAAAAGAAACCATGATTGAACATGATTGTATGTTTTAACATTACTAATATGTGGGTGATGGAAAGTAAATGTGTCAGATGAACACTCTTGATTGCCATCAGTCTATACAGCTTATCTTGTATCAAATTTATCTCCATTGTGCTAAGGGTAAGAGAAGTTAAAACTAATAAAACAAATTCTCTTCTCATTAAGACAAGACAATACATTTTACAAGACTTCAAATGTTGAATCTCAAGTGCTCTATTGAGTTACTAAATGTTTGCTTCCAAACCAAGATATTGGCTTTGTTAGAGCCAACATTATGCTAACACTTGTCATTTGATAGCAAGCTCAGTAATCTGGGAGCCTGTTTGTCTCCTCCTTTCTATATATTGTTTGTGCTTCCTGCTTAGATCAAGTGGTTGTATGCTAACAGCCACTATAAAAGTAGCAGTTCAAGTACATTTTACCATCCCACACAGCTGTAACAGCGGATGGTAAGTCTAAAAAACACTGAGGATGAAGTGCAAGGCCATTTGCACTAAGAAGTTGCCAAATGGAACCATATGCAAAATGGTAACCTAGAAAGAAGTACCGGAACTACAACTCTTATCCAGCCTGATATGTTTTCTGAAAGGGGAGAGTACCAATTATAGTCTTCAGCATAAATAACACACTTTAAAAACTACCAATGAAGGGATTTGCCAATTTAAAAGTTAGTTGCTGATTGTACAAAGAACGAGCCAATGGACTTCCCACTCTTTGCCTCCTTGTTCTCCTCAGGAGTCCATTACCTTTCACAAAGAAAATTTTAGCTATCAAACTTGTCCATAAATTTTGCCGCTGAGTGTGAAACCATCCAGTTAGCATATACACTATCATTTGCATATCTTGAAAACACAGAGTTAGTGCCATCGAATCTTGTGAGTGGAACGGGGCTCTCCTCAGGCCAGTTCGGGTATGACATGCCTAAAAATGAAAACAGATAATTTTTTCTGCACTGAAGAACCATAACTTCATGTGCAGACAGTAAGGCCCTTGGCAAAACTCCCTTCAATACTTTAAGCCAGTCCACTGGATTTTGTCCCAAATCAATTCATATAAATGATGTTTTGAAATCCCTGAAGCACAAATTCAGATGCAGGCAAAAACCCTGGATAAATTAAAGTGCTTACTCGATAAAAAATTGTGTGCATGCATGCACATGTGCATAATAAAAAGCTAAGAATTGTTCTTCTCATAAGCCTCCAACTTTCTATAATTTTATATTTTAACAATCACGTAGCAATATATTGCTTTGCAAGAGGAAGTTCTTGCTCTACAGGAAATGCTCCAAGAATTAATAAACCTATTTGGGACAGGATCCAAAGTCCATTTCAATGACAGAGTATTTCCATTTACTTAAATGGGCGCTTTTCCTTTGGCTTCAGTGGGGACACTTTCACACCCCCCACCAGGGATCCCCTCCTTAATTTCAGGAAATCCCAGGAGCACAACTGAGTAAAGTCCAACAAAGTGCTGAGCACTCCTGTCTTGGTTCAGCATTTAAAGTCGTATTTCAGGCCTTTAATTATTTGCATTGAGTCCAGTAACTGTTTCTGTGTTTAGGCACAAGTGATCACCAAAATGGATGCAGAGTGCTTAGCACCATGTTGATTCAGCTGTGCAAGCACAGAACCATAACAGGGTTGAGAGTTTCAAAAACAAGGAATCTGACTCTGTTGCTTATTAAGCATTCAGCATCTGCCATCAACCTTGTGGCAATTTTTTCTGCTACTTCATTCTTTTAACAATCTGACCACTATGTGCCCCAAATCAACATGAGTTGAGAAAACCTAATGAAGAAAATAATAGCTAAGGTATAGATCAAAAATAGACCCAAAGCCATGTATTAATGGCAACTTTAAAAATAAAAGATACAACTTTTCAAAAGTCATACTGCTTGAAGAATGAAAAAAGTATCTGTGATGTTAGTATCTAAAACCATGTAGAATATTTAATCAGAAGACAAAATATAGGAGTTTTGGCAAGAACCACTTTTACTGTCCATCTCACCATCACAATATGAAAGCATATGTTCTTTTTAAAAACACTTGCTACATCATTCAGTCGAAGTTTAGTACTAACATGTTTATAACAAATCAAAGGACGTGAAAACAGCTGAGTGTATTTTCAAAATTCCCACTGTTAATTAAGTTTTCAAAGGATTTTACATGTCAGTTTAGTCTGTATATAATATTTATATACAGTATTTCTACCTTCTGTATATAATAATCTGTTTTCATCCTATGATACATTAAATACATTTCAGCTTATAGATCCAAAATGTACTAATAGCAGCTGAAATTTAGACATACTTCTTAATAAATGAAAAATGTTGCAGATGAGTCCTATCATTGAGTTATGGCAAAAACCAGTATTTAAAAAAAAGAAAATTCTATTGCTTAAATTAGAGGTGCAGAATCTAACATATTTTAAATGTTGTAGCCTCCCCCAACAGGATAGTTGAATTAGATACTCATTAGCATTTTATATTTCCCCTGAGAATACTTCCCTGATCTTTTTTTTTTTGCTTTTACTGTATGATATCTAGTCATTTTACTTATTTTCACATCCTTTTAAAAATGTTTATTTTAGACACAGCTGCAAAATGACTAAAGGATGATCCTGATGCAAACTTTGACATTTACCAAAAGAAAAAACAAACAAACAAACAAACAAACAAAAAGAAACCCAAAAGAAGCTTCCAAGCAAATTTTGATTGGCTTCATTCAGACAAGAAACACTGTAATGGGGTTACAGAGTCTGAGAACAGTGCAGAAGAAAAATCAACTTTTTTTGTGTGTTGCTAGAATCTAGTAAATGCATGTGAAATTCTACCATAGAGTTTGTTTTCAATCCATGTGGAAGGGAGGGTTCGAGGGAGGGGAGCATTATTACAGTCCACGAGAGGTGTCTCCTCTTCTGAGAGCCCATCATCGTACAGTAAGGAGTCGGAAGGCGTGGAGGCCGCAAGGTCTAAGTAGTCCTGAGAAGTGAACACACAAAAAGCTGCCTTAGAGCACGTGGCAGTGCTGCTGTTGGGGTAAAAAGGATAAACGTGCACCTGCTTTCTCTACAACAACGCACTACAGACCCACTGCATTTGTCTGTCTCTGGAACCTCTGGCCCCTGAGGAGGCTCTGCTTTCCAGCAGCCACAGCAGCTCTGGGAGCATCTGATTTGCCTGAACACTGCCCCTGCTAGGGACATATGAATACTTCCCCTACTTAATTCTGCACATCAGCAGAACACCCAAGAAACTGAAGAGCTGTCCTGACTGATTTGATTGACCTTCAGCTTCTGGCATGCCTGATCCACATGAATGCCTGAAATATATATATGGAAATACATATGCATGCTTAAAGGACAAGGTACTCAGATCTCATAATCATTATACAAAAGCTATTACATAACAATGTATAAAATAACTATGCAAATATTGCCAATTAAAGCTTTTGTTGCTGTTCTAAAACTAAATATTTAGGTCACTGATAAGAATTCATTGGTTTTTATTTATGTTGCTGAATTGCTTTGATGCAAAAAAATGAATGTGAAGCATTTTCAACTAATTTAAAATGCAGTTTTTGCTTTCAAAATGGCTTTACTTTGGAAATTCACTGAAACAGAACTTTAAAAAGATAAAATTACCCAATTTTATAAATGGAAAAATCTTCAGAATTTGTCATTCAGAGAGGCAAGAAGAAAAATGACTAACTTGTCAAGCTCTATTTTGGATTGGTTTTGTTTTAATTATGATGATCATTTCACAAGGCTCTGGCAGCCCCTCTGTTACAAGTCTGTCCCTGGACATGCAGACCTGTTGCATACAGATTCTCAGCTGCTATAAATCAGTGGCTGACAAGTCAAGAGTGATTCAATGTACAGCCTAGACAGACTGTTCACTTTGCCATTTTTAATTCAGAATTTATTTTTACATTCACACATTGAACAGAACTGTTTCCATTTGTTTATTAGCCCAATGTAAATGCCACCACATTCTCAAATCTGCTAATAACAGTCACTGTTATTTCCTCTGTTTTTCATTTGTAACTGCCCCTCTTCCCATAACCAGTAGATTAAAAAAAATTAAGTTTTTATGTGCAAGTATGTATGTATACATTTTATAAATAATGCAACTTGGACTTACATTTTTAGACCTCAGCATCCATTCATTCAAAGCAATTCTATACAGGATTATAATAGTTTTACAGTAACTTAGAGTGGTGGAATCATACAGCTTTCAGACCTCTGATTGCATGAAATACTACATTCTTCTAGTTCTGGCTCTCTAAGGTTACTTATTCAGGAGTGGAACTTAGGAGTAACTTTTAACAGTAATTTTTAAATTATTACTACTATTTAAAGAAAATAGACAGGTTAAGGATAATCCACCCACATTCTGGGTTGAAGTCACCAAAGCCATTATAAGAGGTAGTACTGCTTTCAAAAAGCTGGATGCATGTGGAAGGAACTAGATATGTAAATGCTTCAAAATTTGATGAAAAATAAGTTACATTGCTTTAAAATAAATTTAAAAAGTAATTATTTATCTGCATTTAAACTCAGATGACCACAAAAACTTTCAAAATCAATGCTTTCCACACTTACCCTACTCTTCACCATCATTTTCTCTAGTTCCTTGCTGATCTCAGTAAATGTTGGTCTTTTATCAGGTTCTTGCTTCCAACAGCGCAACATGAGGTTGTACCTAGGACCCATCACAGGGTGAAAAAAACCCAAAATTGTTAGATAAGAGTCATGCTTCTGTTCTAATGATTTCTAGTACTGAAGTTAACTGTGGCACGAAGGCCATCCACAAGTACATCAGTCTCTGCTGTGAGCTCTGTTAAATGTTCCCTGGAATTAACAACTGACACACACAACAATGGGCTTTTATTTTCAAGAGTCTTCTTGAGTTTAAATGATGATGCACTTGGCTGTCCTTGAAGGACTGTAGTTTTAGGTTTCTTTCTTTATTTTCACTTTCTCAAGGGACCACCTCAAGTGTAGGGCAACATGCCAGATTTCTAATTCACTTTGTACATGACACTGAAGAACTTTGTATATCAACCCAAAAAACTCTGCTGTTATACCAGAAAGCAGAATTTTGTTTTTCATTTTGTTCAAATTTTTAAGTTTCTGGAAACTTTTCTTCAAAGTGACGCCTAACCTAAGAATATTTGCAGAAACTAATGTCCTTTTGGTTACATCTATTATTGTTATTTTGATTAAACCTATATTTAGTCTCTCTTTAACTGCCTTCTATAGCATAGAGTGTGGAAAGGAAAGGGAACAGAGTTAAAGTTTTATAGTTGAGTGACTATCAGTCAGACATTGGCAAGTTCTGGAAGCGTAACTCTCCAACCTGTGCCATTCATGTTGTTTTTCCAGCTCAGGTGTTCTCAGGACTGAGTGATCTGTCCACATAAGTGCTTTAATAGTGGAAATAGTGGGCTATGAGAACTTTAGAAAGCTACTGAAAGCACTGTATTTTATGTCTTCATCCATGATCTCTCTCCTACTTGACTGGGTAGAGAACAGAATGCAATTAAAGAAAAATGGTCCTTAAAGTGGCCTTTCACAGGTTGTCAGAAAAACTTCAGAGTAAAACAGAAAAACATCTGAAAAAAGTCAGAAAACCATGATTTAGCTTCAATTAAAAAAATCCCAGAAACTCAGATGTGGTCAGCTTGCCTGAACTAGTAATTATCAATGACATAACGTGTTTGAGGAATGAGTATTCCCCACTGAGATGAAACAAAGAAAAAGTTAGTATTATACATTTCTTAGAAGGTATTTGCCAATCATTCTTGTAAACTCCTACACTGCCCTAAATTTGGAAATACTTAATGTTTTTCTCTGTACATTAAAAAAAGATTTATCGCTTATACTATTATTTATTTGAACCCTTTTTTCTCAGCTCAGATGTGGCCAAAACATCCTTCCAACTGAAAATCAGTCAAAGAATGGTCACAGTGATTAAAGCTTGGGAACTTTCAAAAAACCACAACCACGATCAAATTTGCAGGCTGAACATAAAACCGTGCCTCATCTCCAAATGGCATGGAAGATCACAGACACAAGATATTTCACACTGACTGTGTTTTAATAAATCAGCCAACAAATTATGAACTGTCTCCAAAGTCATGGGCTTACCAAGTCACAGAAAATGTTTATCTTTTAGGGTGTAGATTTCTGGGCCAAGCTATCATTTTTCCTCTGGAATGCTGTGACAACTAACAGACAGTGACTGTGGATGGAATCTCTGTCTCATTTGCAGAAAGTACTAAGATTTTCTTGAATAGTTCAGCCACCACTGTGTTTTATGGAGTTTTCCTCCTTCCCCCACCCTCAAAACTTTTGAATGTGCAAACTCTTTTAATTGGTTGGCAAGCGTATTATTCAATACCCTACAAACGGTTTGGATATAGCTGTAGGCATTCTGTGGGCAGTTTTTTCCCCTCTCTTTACAGTTCACTAATCTCATGACATTCTTTAAAGCACTACATATTTTGACTATCTCTCTAAGATACACAGAATAGTATTTATGAACTATTTAGTTAAACCTTTTTTTCAAGTGTCTTTATTAATGTTTTATTAATCTAATCAGACCAAGAGTTACTTACATTTCTTCACTGCAGTTTTCTGGTCTCTCCATTCTATAGCCTGTTTTTAGGAGGTTGAAGAGTCTTTCAGGAGCAATACCTGGGTAAGGGTTGCCTCCTAAAGTAACAATCTCCCATAGCAGAACTCCAAATGACCATCTGAAAAAGACAAAATGAGGTTTTATTTAGAGTGGTAGGTTTCAGGAGCTTAGTGTGGCATTTACACAACAAATCTCCTCATAGTATTTTCAGGACCCAACAAAATTCAAGACACCTCAAGCCAGAGGGGCTGTACAGATGCAAGCAGGGGCATCCTTGTTCCCAAATACTGCTCACTGAAAAGGTTAGCAACCAAGACAGTAAAGAAAACAGATACCCCTCTTTTATCCATTGACAAAAGTTCACTATATCCTGAGAAGCTCCATCTTCTCTAGACAACAGAAAGAGGAAGTCCTTCCTCTGGTGGCCAAAGGCTTGTTCCTCTTCTGCATGGTGCTTCTGCAGCAGTCTAACCTCCCTAGTTAGCCCTTGTATTCAGAAATAACTCTCTAAATTAAATTTACACAGTTACCACAGGACTGGTTTGCTGTCTCAACCATGAGACAACAGGATGTGTTTATTTCAATCATAAGTAACACCTTTAATTTCAGCTGGTCTGTTGGGCCATGTCAGTGATTCAGGACTTAATTTTCTTCTTAGAGTTGATGAAAGAAGAGGAGAGAATTTCCTCTGGAAATACCAGATGCCTAAAATGAAGTTTGACATAGAACAGAAGAAACTATTTTCTGAAATGAACAGAAGAAATAGCAAATTTTTAAACCTACTTTACTGCTGAGCTCAAACAAAAAGACCTTGCGCAATGGGTTAGAAATATTTGGATAAATTAGTACATTTCTGGAGACCAAGCCAGGAGAAAAGAGGCAAAAATGTTTTTCTTTTCTTAGTGAAAGGCTCTTTGAGACACAAAGAAGCTACAAATCACTCGGAATCTGCTCAACTGACAAGTGACAAAATCTGGATGTTCGAAAGGCAGGAAGCCAGCCAACACTGGCGCTGCTCAATGGGATGCATCTGGAAGCAAAATTGCATACAATTTATGAAAAATGCTAGCTTTGGGCAATTTCTCCGTAAACTCCATTTTTAAGAAAATTTTAGGAAGTGTTAGACACCTACTGCCAAAACAAACAGCCATGTCTTATTCCCTATGAAAATTCCATCTCAAAATGTTAGCCAAACACCTCACCTCCTGTCTGACTCCATTCCACCTGTGCTTCTCATGTTTTAAAGAAGAATGTTAACCCCAAAAGTACAGCAATAAAACTTCTAAATGGTCAGAGAAGTCAAAGTGACTCTCACACGGTCCCAAGTGGTATGCTGCCATTCTTCTCCCTAATGCCATTCACTGAATTAATTTTTAATCACTCTGCACATTCTTGAAAGCTTATGAATATTTACAGCATTTTCATATACTTTATTAATATTTCTCCTCATACCCTTTTTGAAGCCAATTATGCTCTGCCATCAGGTTATAATTCTGTCCATGATTAATTCAAATAAACTTTGGAGCATGGGAGGTTTTATTTTTAAAATCAACTTCTTCTTAAGAGGAATTTTACAGAATATGGAAGGAGGGATCAGATGAACAATTTCTTAATTGAAGTTGTTTAGTAAGTGAACATATTAGAACAGAATGCTGTAGACTGCTGCAGTACTTCCAGATTGTCATACAAATTAAGTACTATAGGAGGAGAAATGAGAGATGGAAAATTTCCCACTGTGTTATGTTTATTGCTGAATAAAAATATGATCACAAAAAGCCAGGAAATAAAAGTATGTGAAGAGGAAGATCGTAGATTAGCTTTCCACTGATGTCATCAGCCTCTGAAGCAAAAATGGGGTTTTTGTAAATGCTGGCAAGTGGTACTGCTATTAAGCTCTGCTAACCACTAACTATACAGAACAGCTTGAGAAGGAAGAGGGTGGAAAACAGAAACACAGCATATCAGAAAAAAGAACGTATTGGAATGGTTGTTGAGTAATATGTTCACCTAAAATATAACTGCATCACCACAAACAACAAAGAATATCTATAAAATAACATTTTCAGTGAGTGCAATTATCTAAAAATATCAATCAATGCTGCAAAAGAAGTACTTCATTGATCAGTCTGCTGCTGCTGAAATGCCATCGTGGAACCTGGTGCTGGAGAGGATTTGCTCTGCAACTCTGTGTGTGTGTCTCAGTTCTGCTCTGCAGGAACCCGGGTAAATTAGGAGCTGCCACACAGCACTCTTGGGTTATTTCATGCACAATGACACAGCAAAGGTGACCCAGCAGTGAGCCAAAGGCCCTGTGTAAGCACAGCAGACAGCGGGACCCGTTCTGGCACGGCATGGGAGCGGACGTGCCCAGCACAGCGCTGGGCTCCCGAGGCATCTCCAGGAAAGCTGCTCAGTCAGCACAGCCCGACACGCAGATCCTAAGCCAGCCCTGGGAAGCAGGGAAGCTGCACAGCCCCCACACAATGTGCTGCCCAGGGCTCTGAGCTCGCTTGCTTGACGCCAGCTGGGCAATCTCTGCATGGTGTTGGAGCCCATAGGCAAGAAACAGGTTCCTGGGCTTACTTAATAGCAGCCCATCAGGAAAACGAAATGGGAGGAATGCTGTTGGATCCAGATGATCAATCAGCAATCAAAGAAGAGGCAGTTACATGACAACACAAACTGTTCGGGCCCCAAACCATAGTGACAAAACTGTTTTGAAGAAAATAAGGAAATTAAAAATATGCTAAGAAGTTTTTAAAGGAATTTTAATGTTTCTCTAAGAAAAGTAATTTTAGAGAAGCAAGTCAGCACAACGGGTGCTCTGAGGAGGATAAAAAGGGACCCAGAAAAACTTGTAAGCTGACCTAAGTCAAAGTGCCATTCTCTCAAGAATTATCCCTATTTTTTTCTTTTATTACTGCAACAGAAACAAAGTGAAGGGAAATATTTCGGAAATTCATTTTGCAAGGAACTTCCAAGGCATGCAAAACATTTTATTTCACTAGAACTGCTCTGATCTGCAGAGAGAAGAGTAAAAAATGAACAGTAATACAGAAGTACAAATCCACAGGTGCATATTTCGACATACTGCTATTATCAAAGTGTTTTTCCCCTCAAAGTGCAATGCCATTCAAATTGGCGTTTTACTCCATTTGAGTGTAATAAAAACATTACTTCAGTCAGATGCTCTCTTTCAAGGCAAACTTAGAAGGTATCAAGGTGCTACCTAGCAGAAAATCAGGCCTAAGTACTGCTGCTTTTACAGTCCTTTAGAGGTTTTTCTCCTAAATAAACAATCCTTAGTTTTAGTGTCAGCCTGGTGACTAGTCACAAGCATCGTTCACCCCAGAGAGAAAGAAATGAAAGTATCTGATCCTGAATTTAAAATGTCTACAAACACTCCTCTGCTTGGCTCCATGCTTATCAGACATGGGAGCATCTTAGCTGTGGTTGCTTTGCCACCTCTTCATCACAAGTGGAGATTCCAGCATATCCATCTTTGGGGTCTCTGTTTCCCTAATCATGAAAATGAGCTTGTATCTTGGTACTGAAACTGGACTGAGCTGACTGGCATTAAATTAACTGGAGTTCTGTCATTGATTTCAATAGGAGAGGGGTCAGGCATCAAATTCCCCTTCCTTTCTTCCACTCCATCACTCACCTGCCACTCAGTGTTACAGACAAGTGATGAACAGAACTGAGAAGTTCAGGTATGACCATTATCTGTAGCAAACTCTACTAAATTGTCCCTATATATTCAAAGTCCATCATGTCACAGGAACAGATCCAACCCTTGCTGATTTCAACAGGAATTATAAATACCTCTGATAATCTTTTATTCAGATTTAATTCAATAGCAAAAAGCTTAGGTATCATTGCCAGTTGATGGTGCCATCCAGACTTCCTTCATGTTTCTTGGCAATAGTTACAGCTTTGGCTCCTACGTACCTTGCTGTGCTTCCTCCCCCCGCTCCGTAAACAGCACACAAACCAGAAAGTATTCAAGAATTTACACTTACACATCACTTTGTGTTGTGTAGATATGGTCAAATAGGGACTCTATGGCCATCCATTTCACAGGGATTCGACCCTAGGAGGAAAAAAAAGCAGTAATGGTCAGAAAATTAAGTTTCCAAGTGGGAAAACAAGGTATTTATCTTCAAAATGATAAAACACAGTCTATCCATACTAAAGCATTTGCCAATGGACTTAATGATTTGGCATTTCATAAGAAAAACAGTGAGGAGAATAATTGTAAGAGTTTTTAAAATCACTTGTTCATGTCTTTTCACACACTTCAGCAATCTAATTACATGCAATAAGCTGGTGTGGCTGTTTGCAGGGGGTCACCAGTTTAAGTCAGATAAACTCTTCTCTTAAGAACTTTGAAAATGTGCAAATGCAAAAATGATAAGGAATGATGATTAAACAGGAAGAGCTATCTCATTTACACCAGGGAGGATACATAAATGGAAGCACCTAGATGTTACAGATACCTTTGGTTTTAGAACTGAACTTGGACTGTCGTGTTTGGTTACTAGTTTCTAAACGGAATCTGTAAGTTGCTACTTTTCACTGGCAGAAATTCACTGAGAAAATCTGATAAATCCACCCCCAATATTCATGAAAATCTAGGTTTGCAAAATTTCCAATATGTTTCATAACCTTCACAATATGACTAGCATTCATATGTCTTACTTCTCATTCTCATGAGATTCATATATGTCTATGCAAAAACCATTTCAGTAGGATTTGAAACTTCTTCTTCCTTCTCAAATTCTTCTTTTCCCTGTTTCCCCATCCAAGCAGACAGATGCTTGTTAGGCTCTGAATAATACAACAGTGATGAGCATCTCAGAAGTAAGGAGTAAATATCCACTCAGTACATCATGCCCTACCAAGTGAAACTAAACTGCCAAACTGCCTTTATGTAAATACATTACTCTTAAAATACGGAGCAACTGGTATAAATCAGTGTAAAAACACATCCATCAGAAGACAGCTAAATGAACATGGCAATGCCCTTTTACATAAGATCGTGTCTTCTAGAAGTTTTTTTTTCTTCACAACTTCTTTTGACTTCTGAAACTTTCACACAAACTGGCCTTTAAAAACAGGGAAAGCTAAACTAAAAATTCACAGTATTTATGGAAATCTTCTCATAAAATTTCAAAATTTTCACATGCAAAAAAATTCTGTTTGCAACTCTTTCATATTAAGCCATAGAGGGACATGAACCACCACTGCTCATTTGACAAAGTCAGTGGGAAGCTGTGTTCACGAACATCACAGTCTAGCCCAGGACTGACTTGTGGAAGTTCTGCTGATGTCAGAGGCAGGTGGATACAAACAGGCAGGAAGGATCTACCTTGCTGGATTTGAGCTTTCAAAAGGATAAATAACCAACAAGTCTCAAAGTTATAATGCTTAACTGTTATAATGTTTAACTTATAATGCTTAAGCGTCTTTTTTCTTTACTATAAGAAAGCAGTAACACAACAACTTGTCTTTGCATCAAATTTACTCTCACAGTCCTACAGGTGAAACATTACCCTGTGCTGTTTCCTGCCATGAGCACTGCGAGAAGGCAGGACTGTCCAGGCACCTAACAATAATTTACTGTGGCAGGAAAAACACAACTGCTTTAAACAACCCCCAGCAGGCATCATGAGCTCCTGATCTACCCTGACCTGTAATGCACCATTTTAATTTAGCATCTTTCATACATTTAGAAGTATTTATAAGAGGGCCTTGCTTCAGGTCTTCTGCACAGAAGAGATCATTCCTGAAATTAGGAACTTGATATAAATTGTCTATCCCTTTTTCAACTCCTTGGTATTTTTAGTTTACATTTTTAATTATAAGTAGGAAGAGAGAGAGAAAAAAGATGGGGTTTTTTTGTGTTTTCGTGTAGTTTGATGAGGAACTGGACAAATAAGGAGTGGAATGAGAGGACTGAATAAATGAGGAGTGGAAGAGGTAGTAGTTACTTAAAGATGATACATATTATACATATATATGTGGATTTCTATCCCACTGGTTAAGCTCATAATTTTGCTTCATTGTCATTTTTATTTCCTTAAAATAATTATATTAACTTAATAAAAATAGCCATTATCCTTTTCATCCATGCTCAAGTCCCACAGTATAAAGTAATTTTCTTCATTAGGCAATAATTTCCACTACTGCTTTTAAAATGCACTGTACCTTGCTCCTCTTTACATACGAATCTTCTTCATATACATCACGCGAGAGGCCAAAATCAGAAATCTTCATTTTGCGCCCTTCTGCCACCAACACGTTCCTGGCTGCTAAATCCCGATGCACGAGCTTTTGACAGGAAAAAACAGGAGTGTTTATGCTTCTTGTGGAGGAACAGCTGCTCCGTCTATCACATGCTGAGATCAGCACTGCCCTGCCCTACCTTCATCTCTGCCAGGTACTGCATCCCTCGGGATATCTGCCATGCGAACGATATCAGGTCTCCCATGGTTAAGGCTCTCTCATCAGGGTTATCCAAGTAACTGGAATTTCTGTTGCCATCACTGCCCACGTAGCTCGGGCCTACTTTTCGACTTTCCCTGAGGAAACTGCGCAAGGAGCCGTATTTGGCGTATTCCACAATTAAATACAGTGGGCCTGAAATAAACACACAGGTCAGTGTTGTAAATTGTAAACTATCAATAGATAACCATTTTAGAGGTTTTTTTAAACAAGTCTCTTCTAATCAGCACATTGTTTTGAACAGTCAGAGGCTCCTGACACCTCTGCCCTTTATGTAAAAAGCACTGAGTCAGCCATGAAATAAGAGTATTTTTAGCTTAGACCCTCTATGCAAAAAGAATGAATTTCAGGCTAAATCAAAGTAGAATGCTGGCTCTTGCCTATATTCCCTCATCTAGATAATCTGAGACCAAAAATATAGACAACATTCATACAAACTAGATCTGTGAAACAGCCTAACTTCAAGAAACTTTCAAATAAAAATAATCTTCTTGAGCTTGTAATACCGAGCTCAAATCATGTGCTATTTCCAGCACTGTGTTTAAGATGCCTTTTCAGAGCACTTAGAAGCATTCTGGCATTACAAACCATTAATTTCTCCTCCCCATTACCCACATGAATAATACCTACTCATTGCTGTCATGCTAAATACATTTGTCTGCTGCATCAAAGCCCTCCTACCTCATACGCTAATGAATTAACTTGATATTTATTAAAAGCCAGTGACTCAGAAACATTTCACTTCCTTTGGGATGAAAAAATACATTGTACTGAAAAGAAAAAAAATAACCCGCCCCACTGGTTCATTACCTTACTAAGACTCAGATGACTCACTCCTGAATTACATTCTGTCTACAACTAAAAGTGACAATTGCAACAGAACTGGGTGGGCAAAGAAGGCAGGCCTTTGCCTGAGGTTGCAGAATCCATACCGTGATTTTAGGCTGCACAACTGCAGATGCAAAAGGAAGAGAATGTTGTCATGCCACTTCAGTTAAAATGAACAATTCCTGTGCACAGCAAAATTTGCTTCACTGGGAATTTATAATACATGTGTCTGCAGATTTTTCCCCGTGAAATATACCTGTTGATGACTGTGGCTTTTAGAAACCATTTCATAACAACAGGGAGACAATAGTTTGATGACAGTGGAGGAAAACTGAGTATCAACCTAACTATCCAGCTATATTTATCTGTATATGTCTGTAGTTATCTTTTTACATTGTTTTAGTATAAATAATAATAACGAAAACTAAATTAAACTTGAAATATACCCCAAATTTGAAAACACTGATTATTAACATAATACACAAATACATATTGATTGAAAGGGAATTCGTAGGAGACTTGTTAATTTAAAATAGCTTCAGAATCAAAATGTGCATTGAAGAAAACCACAGGAAGAATACTTAGTTACACTGAATGGGTATTTCTCCTTCCTTTCCACTACTGTTTTTTAATATATCCCTCTTTTTTGAGCCAACAGCAAATCTAAAAGGTGCTCAGCAATTATTAAGCAGTTGTTGAAGTCCATCAACGAACTGAATTTGACTTCCTTTCTTGATGGTTTTATCTTAATAACAAGCGTTTAATATTTACCATCTTGACTGCAGGCTCCATAAAGTTTGATGACATGAGGATGGTTGACTTGTTTCAAAAGGTTGAACTCTGACAGGAGATCTCGCAGCTCACTCTGGGAAGCATTTTCTGCGGAAAGTGACCAAACACGGTTTTGGTTAGCAGAGCACCACTCAAGAGTTCTCTGTGTACCATCTGAAGTATGAGATCCACCATCTCTCCCAGAGTTAGCAAGAGGCTGGAAAATTCCATACTTCCCCAAAGGAGAGAAATTTTCCCATCTCCAGTGTCCTGCAGTCACTCACATCAGAACCAAGTGAACATGACTGCTGCTGCTCTGGCTTGGTAGCAGCCTGCTCTAAGCGTTGCTCTGCCCTGATACAAATGACTACACAACAAGGAGGTCAGGTGAGAATCAGGACCAGAGTCTGTAATGTCTTAGAGATGCCATGAAATTATTAGAGACCTTTTCTATTGCTCTAAAGCAACTTCTTAAGGTGAATCAGTGCAATAAGAGCTTCAGAGGCATATGAAAGCCAAGATATCGTGTTGATCAAACAAAAAAAGACTCACTCCTTCTACTAAATACATTTTCCAACAGAGTAAAAATCCACTAATCTACTGGTCTACTCTTGTAGCACACATCCAGATTTAGAGTTCAGACGATAAACGTACAGTTCAAACTGATTTTACTGGAGGACATGCACGCAGACTTCACTGATGCCAGTGAGAATCATGTGGCAACATATGGCCCCTAGAGGCTTTCTTAGCCTTTCAAGTGTTTTGGCTTTTTGCAGAATACTTCAGACTGACAAGCTTCGTCTTTGAGTGCACTGGGGCTTGAAGGAGATCCCTAGTCATAAAGACAGCATAGGTCAGAGATAACCCTTCTTCTTCCTCATCCTTAATCTCTCTGACACACAGAACCGGCCTGGACAGCTCCTCCAGTGTCATTACTGGGCATTGACAAGGATGCATTCATCCTGATTTAAGGATAATAAAACCAAGTTTGGCTTCTGCTCTTTGGTACTGTACTGTATGTTTTTTTTCATAAAGGCTGTGAGCACCAAAGGATTTATTTGCCTATTCACGTGCAACCAGTTTGCCCTGGTTATGAAAATTGTTATTCTGTTCTACAATATGTTTGTATCTGCCTATATTATCTTATAGTCTGAACCTCCACTCAGAGTAGAGAATCTTCTACCCCAGGGAGCACAATATCAATTGGTCTCTCACTACTGATAAAAGACTACTAAAAGCACTTATTTATGTAAAACAAAAATTAAGAATGTGAACTTAATGCCTGTAAGAAAAGTCCTGTTTTTGTAGTTCTAGAGCTGTGTGATGTGAACAAACAGAACAGAACAAAATTCCCCATGTACCATGCTGCAACAACTAACTTCAAATGGAGACACTTAGCTCTAAAGCTTTATGCCCCTCGTTTTAACAAATTGTGAATAATTTGTATTTATGTATTGGTTGGTGTTTTCCCCTTTAATTTTATTGTAATGAGAGCATTCATATCAGGCAGGAGGTCAAATTTAATTCATATGAGAAAAGTGGTAATAATGGCCTGAAAAAAGTTATCCATCTGTTCCTTTAAACCTCCATCCATGGCTCCAAGACTGTTTTGGCTCAGCTAATTGCTCTGTGTTCCCTCCCCAGCAAATAATGCCAAGTTGTCACACTAGGGAGAGTCCTGCCCTGGTCTGTTCTTAACCAGATTGTGCCCATCTACCCAGCTCGGGCAGGAGATATCTTTCATGCAATAAGAGGCTTCCCCATTAACATATTGCTGTAGGTACCACTGCCTTTTAAAGATCAGTCCGTGTATAACAGTCCCAAACACTTGGACAAATGACCTGCTTTGCTTCTGTTCCAGGGAAAGAACAGGTGGTGTTGGCCTGATCCAAAATAACTGTCCTTTGTACTTCCTGGCAGCACTGCAAAGGCCACTCAAAGCTAATGCACTGATCCTTATGCTTCAATTGTCATGTCTGAGCAGTAAAGTTAAGCCAATAATAGCACATAAATATTTGCAGAATGACAAATGTTCTCCACAGTCAAGTTGGAAAAATGGAATTTCAGGTGACTATCTTCAATTTAATTTACATTACAGAGAGATTCATTAGAGCCTGAAGTATATTACTGTGAATGTCAGATCAATTTATTAAAATAAGGTGCTTAAAATAAAGGTTTACTCCTTCACATTGTCAATTCTGTCAATTCTTTCCTTCATAATAGCTAGGGAAAACTGAAAGTCAAACCATCTGCAAGTAAAAGCAACACTTTTACCACTATGTCTTGGAATCTGAACTCAGTCACACGTTGATGGAAATGTGCTAGAAAAAGCAGTGTCACTTAAGTGCACAAATAAACACGAGATGAAATAGTGACTATTGTATTGACAATGATACAATACAGATCATTACTTGAGTATTACAAGTAATAGTTAATCAACCTTCACTTCTGAAAAATCTTGTTCCTAGACTTCCACCATGTGACCTATTGTGCACTGAAGCTCTTGCAATGAAGGCATGCACTGCATGATGCATTTATTTGTTAGGTAAAGTGGTGGGATATGCAGCATCTTTCCTGTCAAGGAGCAGCAGATGTGCTTTGCATATAACAGAAGTGGTAATAAGAAGTATAACATTTTCCTGTAATGACATGCTTTTACTTATAAGCAGCAGTGAATGGTTCAGTGCAAAGTCTCGTATTATCATCTTAACGTTATCTAGGCATACTTTGCTTCCCCCAGGTTTAAAGTCTTAGGGAAAACTGAAGATAGCGGGAGACAGCACTGGGTTATTCAAGCCATTTTGACAGAGCTCATAGTGATTGAAAAGCAGATCAGAAAGTATAAAATACATGGAATTCTCAATCAGAAGAGTAACTTTATAGGTCTCTTCTGTCTCTTCACATGACTATAACACAATTTATTTAAAAAGCTTTTTCCAAGGAAACTGCATAGAGGAAAAAAATCAGAAAGCTTTAACAAACCCTTGCAATATTTCCATCAGCGCCAAACAAAATTAAATACATTTGCTATGTTAAGACGGAGGCTCCTTGCACATCGTGATTTAGAATTACTTGGATCAGTGTGATGCTAGCTGCTAAAGTCACAAATCTGCAGATTGTGACTGTCAGAATAGATCAGAACGCTGGAAGAAATAGAGGCTGTTACATTGGTGGCTTTTTAGCTGACTTCTTTTCTTCACACTAGCCCCTCTTAAGATCCATTCAGAGGTTACCACAAATAGTTTGCAAAGCCTTTCAAGCCCAGATGGGAAGGTACCTTTTAACATTTTCACTGCCACAGTGGTATAGCCAGCCCTTCCCTTGAGTCGGAATGCTGTTGCCTTGACGACCTTTCCGAATTCTCCTTCGCCGAGAGTCTTGCCCAGAACTAGGTTCTTCCGAGGGAATTCCCACTTTGGATCTTCCTGCAGGAGAGAAAAGAAATCCTGTAAGATGAACCAGGGAAAGGAGTGGCTATTCCTCAAGAATGGGTGCACTTCAGTGTAGAGTGTTTGGTTGCCCTTTTTATCAGTATCAGTGCGTTCTTATAAAAGCTTCTGGATATTGAGCTATTTTGCAAATGTATTTTCCCTCACCTGAAAACATCTCCTTCAAAAGAGACTGTACATGTAGTCTATGGATAATGGATTATACAGGTCTGGGAAACTGGCTACAAATGAAAAATGAAGCGATACAGGATAAATGCTTGCTTTCAGAATAACTACGAATATGTGACTTCCTTGGAGAAGTAAATCAGTTTTACTCACAGAAAAAGGCTTTCCTTTAAGAATTCATCAGCAACAACAATCACCCTCTTATAAAATAAATGCTAATAAGCCTTAAGGTTGCAAAATGATGACAGATGTAAAAACCAGGCAAGAAACTACAGCAAACAGAGCACAAGGTCTGTGAAGACCTCACTATCTAACATTCAAATAGATTTGATGTTATATGTCATACAAAGTGGCAGTGTCTCTCCACCACGTTGGTTCATGAAAATGCCCCATCTGGCAGGAATCCTGGGTAGTGTGTGATTCAAAGCAGGAAAAAATAGAGAAAATGTGTGACAGCATGACAGGGCAAAAGTCCTTAAATGTGGATAAAACTCCCACACCATCTGAGATCTACAATCTGTATGTCAGAAATCAGGAAGAGATCTCAGCAGGGATTTTTTTGGTATGTTTTAAACTAAGCCTTGTTGTAGTACTTTGGCACATCACAGAGAGTACAAACCTGCTGATCATTAGTACTTAACTGGACAATGTTAAAAGTAAAACCACAGTACTGTCAAATGCAGTTTCATTAGTAAAAATCATCGGCTTAAATTAGACCTAAAATGCTACAATATATTAAAGCATAACAAAGAAGGAAGAACATACAGGCCTTACAGAGCAAATTAAAATGTTTATCCAATTACTCATGAAGTATCTTCAGTGCATGTGATTTCCAGGGCTGTTATTTGAAGGCAATGGGTGTTTCCATGAACGGACTGCATTTCTGTAACATCGTCTGCATGCATAAACAAGGCTGACATCAAAACAGAGCGTGAAAAATGACATCAGGCTTACTGGTATCTTAAAGGTGTCTACTGACACCTGGTTCTCCATGGAGTCCAGGGAAGGCCGGCGGACATTACTGGAAGAATAGCTGATGGGGTAGGACTGCGCCGGGCGCCGGAATGTCATTTCCGCAGAGGCGATGGGCGGCTTCGGGGAATTCTTGTGGTAACGGTGGATGAAATAGTAAGAAACCAGCACGGAGATGACGAAGCACAGCACCACTGCCCCTGTGATCACAGTCTTGCACATATCATCACACAGTTGCTCTGTGGACCAAGAAGAGCTTCTTAGAAATTTCCTTATGGTCTCTTACTTCTGATTTGGCAGGGCATATAACCCACACAGGTGTGACAGAAACACAACTCAAAATAACTGAAAAGCCTAGAGAAAAACTTAATAGCTATTATTCAATGTAATCTGAGAAGTTGCAAATATGTCCATTGCACCTACCACTTGTTTTTATTTTGGATGCCAGCAGGTAACTGTTTGCCTAAGTGCCTGTGTAAAGGCAAGGACAGTGAGCTTGACTCCATGTTCTTCATCTTTATAGACATTGGCTACTTCTGACTCTCCTCTTTAAGCCGCAGCCTAAGGTCTTCCTTTAGAAGCTAAGTTGTTTTAAGTCTATGTGGCCCCTGGACAACATCCCTAGGGGGTTCACTTCCCCAAAAAATTGTGAGATCCAAAATACTGTCCTTTGTACTGTTGTATCTAAAGTCAGGATTATCTGATTTCAGATATATAATAAATTATCTATATCTTCACACTGCACTTCAGAAATAAGTGAAACGGCACACTACCTTTCTAGAATGAAAAAAAAAGACAAATAAAAAGAAAAAGGAAGCTTTATACTTCCCTTCTTTCTTATGCCTACTAAAAATTTACTCTATATATTCTAAATAATTCCATTTTAAAGATGTAAACTATTTCATGCTATGTTTACTATTAGCCATAATAAAAACAATTTAAAATATCCATTATCTGTTTCAAACAACTGCACAAAGCTTTTCTGTTTAAACAAAAGGTCAATGAAAAAAAATAATGCACTTCTCCTCCTAACGCCATGGGTGCTGGTTATCTCTGACATTTTGAAGCTGAGATTTTTCAGAAATTATCAGGAAGCTGGAATTAGTTGAAAGTAATAGAAATCATTATTCTAATTCTCCTGGCTGCCTCTGCAAATATCAGGTAAGTCTCACTGAAATGCAAATGCTGCTGGGAATCAAAGGATGACTGACCTGTTTGTCGTGTAGTAATGAATAAAAAAGAATCTTTAGCCAATGCTATAAATAACCCACTCTGGAAATTTTCAGGCTCCATAGTAGATGTTAAGGTGCCAGTTCTTCACTACTTTTGTACAGGCAGTCTCTGACCAAAGATACTGCTTATTAACATGGCCACAAGTGTAGACTGTTGTGTATGTACACATGATATACACAGAGAAGAAGATTCCTGTGAGAACAGCAGATGATGTTTAGACTTACCTTTGATATCATCTTTCTCACAGTAACAGTTCTGTCTTGGGAAGCAGTAACAGATCCCATGTCCTGATTTAATTCCAAGATTTCCAATGCCCTTCCCATGGCCACCAATAATGTTTCCACCTAATTAAACACAGAAAACAGGCTAAGATTCTTGCATGTAGTTAGAGGGAAAAGAAAAGTCTCAGTTTTCCATGGGTTTACCCCAGTATGAATCTGAAATTTGACTGGGGAGCACAGTCCAGGATAATGACAGGGACTCCTGAGAGAGATGAAAGACTCTAAATTCTGAAATTTCTGAGATCCTGAAATGGGGGGACCTTGCACTGTTTAAACATTAGTCCTCATCAGCAGTTATTGAGTTCCATTCCTGGTTCTGATGCCAATCTCCCCTTACCTCGGAAAAGTCAGCCTACTGTTCTAGGTATCATTTGTTCCACTGCCAAATGGGGATAACAACACAACCACCTCTGCAAAATGCCATGGGACAGTCTAGTCAAAGCACTAAGAGTAAATGCCAGGTTAAGTGACAAAAACATGAATCTTACTCTCTAAAAATGCGTTATTTAATATCAGGAAAAAAAGTCCAGAAACTCATACTCTTGATTTCAAGTAGGAGTTCTTCATGCAGACTAACAGCAACTGCATTTCCAAGCAAATAATTTTTTTCTGTATGTGTTATAAAAATGACCATTAGTAGTGACATTTTTAACCTCTAAACTGCCTTAATCACAAACAGCATTTTACAGACAGCTCAGCTGGTTAATTTTGGAAGAGACTTTGCTGAGTCACTGCTCTCTGAGCTGACACTTAAAAGCATTGGTGTTCCCAAAAATTACTCATTATCCTCCCCACCTCTCCCCAGCCAACTTCCTCCATCATGAAGACGTGATGAAATAAAGTTTCCATTTGCCACAGAAAATTGTATGTATTTATCTATACCCACCTATGTTTGAAGACCTGGAAGAAGAGGGAAAAGCAGGGAATGAGCCACTCCTATCTAATCTGTTCTTGAGCAGTTGCCTACTGCATAAAAGTCTCTTGCTCAGAATGCAGCTAGGTTGCCTCTATTTGATAGGCACAGCCACAGCACCAACTGTTTCAGCTGAGTGCCCTTGAATGTAATATTCATAGTGTTACTGTGAGAGAGCAATTTTGGGACTCAAGGACACAGCCGTCATAATGACAAATGAATTACAAAAATAAGTATTTTCTCAACTGTCTGTACTTAGAGAATATCCTTGATCTTAACACATCTCGGCTTTTCTATTTATTGTTTGCCATTCCCAAAGAAATGTCCCCTGCCAGTAAAAGCTGATAAAATGGTACTTCTGCAGCTCTGAGCTCCCAGAACACACTCATTTTTTTTGTCTGCAAATATACTGCTTTTGGGCACCAGCCCAGGTTCTGAATTGTGTCAAGTCATGTATACAATTATTCAACTCAGGCGTTAAAAGGGCATGCAAAACATCCTGAAAACTTGTCTTACTTGCCTGCTTATTATCCAGTAAGACAATATTTCTTTCAGGCTTCTGTTGAGCAAAACGTTTGATGCTGCATATGTTGCACATACTTTAGCATTGCAGTCCCTAGCACAAATATTTCCACTTTTAAAATGAAAAATTATTGAAATTATTACCAATAAAGAATTCTTTTCAGATGATTGGAGAAATTACTTGCATTTCCTTCAAGCATTTCTGCCACTCTAGGGATTGTTTTCATGCACTCTAATGAAGTAATTATCTTTCCGATAGCACTAATTTACAATACACAATCCATTCTTGCATATAAGAAATACAAAGAAGCCTCTTAAGTAATTAATTTTATAGAAGAATATTAAGCCAGCCCATAAGAAAATGCCAGTTCCTCTAAGACTCCATTCTAAAATCTAAACTTGGAGTATATGATGTCAGAGTCATAAGAAGCATTCAAGAAACATCTATATTTTTATTCCTGAATTAGACTGTCAGATAAAAAGACACACTTAAAAATTATCATCTCACAAAAGATGGAAATTGCTCAAGAGAATTATGCTGTTTTTTCTACCCTCTATATCTTCAGGGTGATTTGTGAACTTGCAGGTATTCACAGGTGTATGAGTGGAGTGTAGAAAAATCTGTTCAATAAAAAGAACCAATACAAATGCATTTCAATTCTTCCTTCATAAATTCTATTCATATGAGTCTCTGCCTGGATCTTCAAATAGGTAAGGCTTTGGATCATGCTGATGGTTACCTGTCAAAAAAGGGCAGGTGCATTTCCCATTTCCTTTGCAAATACATTTATTTTAAATGGAAATTTGTTTCTTCTTCTTTATTGAACCAGCAGTTCAAACAGGCATGGTTCCTGTCTTACTGTACTTGAGTTAGGAAGTAGGGCATTAACTTGCCTAAAACCTATACCTCTTCAGCAAGTGCCTCCACTGAAAAACACCACCTGGGAATGAACAGGGAGTAGAATGGGAGTTACTGAGAAAACCTTATCCCTCCATCAGACAGCCAATGGATGTCACCTGCCTGGCTCAAAAAAGGTCAAGATTAATCCCCATAACCTTAACTCACTTGTATGATACAAATGCAAGTGTGACAATACAGAGATGTTGAGCTTGTAAAAGTATCTGCACTTGGGAAAGTGAAATTTGAGAAGCAATCAGAGGTGACACAGAAAAGCCCATCCTAAAACATTCCCTACTTGTGCAGTCTTGGGGGCACACAGCTGGGTCTCTGCCCTCCACCACATCACAGATGCCATCCGGACAAGTCTTGATGCTCGGGGTGCACGTGGAATAGTTGGTGGTGATCCCTGTTAACAGAGAAACAGCTGCACTAATACCACGAGGAAGGAAAAGTTCATTGCATCTTCTCAGGGCACACTGACACTGCGAAGCACAGGTAATGGTGCCTTTTAAAATGAACATCTATGGCTATAAACACCTGCTAAAGTAACAGGCAGGACAACAGATAAAAGCAACAGGAAGGAACATTTTTTTTGCTATCTCTTCTGCTTTTGACAGCCCTCTGGTCATGTCACTTGCTGTTACAGTGAGCATTGCCTGAAAAAGAGCTGGCTGACCATTTTGAGACTGAAGAGCAGCTTTCACAACTGAGGATGTCTCTATGCAATTTCATCCACTTGAATATGAGTGTTACAAGTGGTTGTAGAGAATGTATGACACGTCTGCAGTTTGAAGGGATCAAGCATCGACACGGAATCATTGTTCTGGAAGAGTCGAGTGCTGTGACCCATCAGATCAGTGCTGCAAACCACAGAAAAGAGACACTGCTTTGTGGTCACTGTCTGCTGGGTGCACCTGCTCCAGTTACACTGCTGCAAGCTCAGCTCACTACCTGCTGTTTATGTATAATGTTCAGCATCACCAGGGACAAGATCAAGAATGACCATTCCAACTTCACCTCATTTTCCTTCCTAGTGCATGCTTCATATGGGTACTATGATTATTTTTTTTAGCCCCAGCTTCTGTGTAGTTTACCATACCATGTTTTCCAGCCAGAATAAATCAGTTTGTTATCTATGGAAGTCAAATGCACAATTACAGCTAAACAGAAGTTTGACTTCACACAACATAAATGTACCTTTTCCACTCCCCTGTCTCCACTGGCATCTTCCTGTTAGCACTCCCAGGCCACCACACTCTTCACATTCAGCACGGTGCTTACTTATAGCACAAGAGTCAGGGCAGTCCTCTTCTTTCTTTAAAACTGTTGGGAAATGAACACACAAGCAGGTCAGCTCAAATCAGGAAAACACTGTTTTTAGGGATAGACAGGAAGGAAAGAAAGATGAAGAAAGCAGTGAAAAACTGAAAACTGACTGACCCAATTATCAGGAAACTTATATAACCATTAAAGAAAAGTCCAGGTGTTTCTTTTCTGTGAAATAAAAGATAAACAGCAAGATCATGAAGGCAGAGTTATGTCTGCTTGATACTACACTGTCATTGCCTAGAACTATAGATATGTGCAAACATACTGATAACAGAAGAATGAAGAGCCCAAATACAGCTTTACACAGAACTTTTAATTAAGGGAAAATACTTAGTTCTTGGGCTAACACAGTAGTAGACCAAAGAGCACCAGCTAAAATGTGTGTTTTCAGACAATTTGAGGCTTATACCAAAAGAAAAGTCCACTGCAGGTTTTTGCTTCTTTTTCTTCCACCCATCTGCTCTTCGCATAGGAGCTCTGATCTGATAAAAGGTAACAGAGCTGTTTATCAGGTAGAATTGTAAGGTTTTGCATGAAATGCAATATAGTTTCCAGAGAAATGAGTATGTTTCCAGTGAAATCCTCCTCTGTGGTTGTTACAGGATATTTCTAACTTCCTTCCCCATAAGGGTGGGTCATCACACTGCCCTTAAGAACTCGAATTCAGTGTGATTGCTACACGAACATTAAGAAAACTATCTTAAAAAATTGTAGAGAGAAGGGGGAGAAAAATCAGTGAACAAACATATTTAGGCCAGATAGTTCTTTTTTCAAATAGATAGATAGATAGATAGATATACACATATACTTATAAGCACTTTTTCTTCCATGGGAATATGTGAAACACAAAATAAAGGTCACACACACACACTAAAGATTCTTCTAAATCAAAGGTCATCGTGAACATTATGAATTGCATATAATATCCCACCTTTCTGTGCATTAGTTCTTCAAACAAATATCTACTACAGGAAGGTCTGAATCAAAACTCAAAATCCAAACTCTGTGATCCATATCTTGTAGCTCAGATTCATTTTCATTGCTAATGCCATCATTTTATAGATCACCCTGCCAATGCATCACCTCATACCAGTAACACTCATTAATGAATAAATAGCTCTAACTGGGGTACTTACGAGTCCCTTCCACGACAACAGTGAGGAGGGTTTTGGTGTGTTTCCTGCTCTGCTTGTCTGTAGCTTGAACAGTGTATTGTATTTCCTTGCAGTCAGGTCTGCGCAGCACGGAGGAATCGTTCACGTACAGGGTCCCGTATTTGTCTTCTCGGCCTTGCAGAACGCTGACAGGATAGCAGCTCGTGTTGGGGGACAGCAGCTTGTAGGTGATGTTTACACCACAGAATTTCATGCAGTTCTCAATGCAGATCTTTCCTATCTAGGCTCAAACACCAACAAAGGAATCACAGACAGGAAAAAAACTCTACACAAAAGATGTTTAGTGCTTCTCAAAATATCTGAAATAAAATGGAGCATACTATACTTTGTCAAATTCAGAGTTTATTCGGGCTTTACAGATTTGTTATTTTCCTACAAATGCAGTATGTAAATACTTTAAATGTGACTTATTCTCAGTAAAAATGAGAGGTAAAGCATTACTGTTGTCTTCAGACTAGCAGTGGAAATGCAAAAAGCCTTGACACAGAGACTCAGTGGCATTTGGTGCCTACTGCTGATGGTCAGCAGTGTTCACTGAGAACAAGACCCTGTGATTTGGGAAAGTCTGAGTTCAATCTCTGCTTTGTCCCAGGCTGACCAGTGAAAAAAACTTTCATCATCTTTGAGAAATGAAAGAGCTCAGCATGAACAAAGCTGAGACTCTTTTCAAATAACACAGAAATTGCTATTACATAATTTTTATAATATTAGTCAAAATGTTTCTGTCCAGCAGAGCTCTCTGAAAGCCTTAAAAGGAATAAGAACCTCGTTGTTTCCCATTTGCAATTTTAAAACATTTTAATCTAAAAATGAAAATATGTTGGTTTGCCATATTTCTGTGTGCCAGAGTATCTAGGCTAGAACACTCCTCAGTCTGAAACACATCATCTAAGAGGCACAGGAATGTAAAGCCCCATCTCCTGTCCAGCTCCTATAGGAACAGATCCAAAGCTCACTTTAGTTTTTCCATTTACAAGAGTGGGATTTCGATCAGGCCCAGAGGCATTGGCTTTCTTTGCAGGGAAAACCACAATGTGAAGGGTGGGGTGTTATTGAAGGGAACTTGGTGATGGATTATTTTCAAATGCTGCAGTTAAGAAATGTTTTCAAGAAACACCACTGCTGGTAAAAGCATATCGATACATCTTGGATTCAGCATTCTTACTAAAGAATGTTTAAAAAAAGGAATTTTTTTGTACTAAGGCCTCTTCCCATGAACCTGGACTATTTAAAGTCAGAGAGGAGGCCTTTGCAGTTCTAGAAGCATACTTTGTTATAGGATAATCCCACTTCATCTGACTTATTCCCATTCACATCACTGATGGGTCATTTGGCACCATTCCTGTTGGGTTTTTTGGTGGCCGGATAACACAGACTATTAAAGTCATCAGAAGCAAGGAGATTTCTTTCTGGCCATCTCCTCTCCACAACACACTGGGACTGGCAGGAAGAAGAAGACGACAAGATTTCCACTGTTCATAAACCCTGTCTAGACACAAGGTCTAGACGTGTCCCTTCCAGAAGCACGTCACCGCAGCTGGCAGCGCTTTGCAACTGCTCGGATGGTGCTCCTGCGAGGCAGGAGGAGAACACAGTGATGTTGCATGGCATCAACCTTCACAAAGACTACATTAAACTGCCCCTTCTACCTACTCTGTCATAACTGCTGTTTCCAAGCACCTTTTGATCACAGCAATTTCCTTCAATGGGGTTGGAAAAGAGCCCATAAATTCAGGGTCGCTGAAGAGCAGATTATCCTTAGAATAGCACATAGGCCAGTTTTGCTTTCTCTGTAGAATTTGAGGAGAAGCTATAAAGGCCTCCCTCAAGAAATTTCTACAGGAAAGACAGACTTTCTCTTTTTGCCTGATTCCACTAAGGAAAGCCCAACCTTGTAACTTCGCTCTGCTCCACGAGTTCTAGAGGCAGCTCAGCTCTCAGGTGCAGCAGAGCACAACTCCAGAGGAAAAACATAAAAGCAGCTACTTCCCCTTTCTCATGAGGGTGAAAAATCAAGTAACCAGGGTAAAAGGTAGTCACGTTTAACATCAGCTTACGGGGGAGGAACCTACAAAGGTGCAATTTGCAAGACTCTCAATAGTTAACACAGAAATACCATTATTAGAAATAAGAACAGAAAAATCCATCTTTTGAGTTCCAATGTTTAATACAGCCTGGATAATGATACTGTTCCTCTTCACTGAATTCCAGGGACATTTGGACATATAACCTCTCTAAAAATCTCAGCCAATGTTATTCATCATTTGTCTCAGTAAATGTCAATAGAGCTTTAAGTCTTTTGATAAGTTAAATGCCACTGGGCAAGCCTGCACCGTCAGGCTGTGCTTCTGTTATTCAATTCATTTAGCTGCTCAAATAGACAAATGGCATCAGCCCAGCAGTTAATAATTTCTTCACGCTCCTGTGTTTTCCTTAGGGCAAGAGACAGTTCAGCCTTCATACTGATTTGGCCCAGTATTTTCCTTGACTACTCTGGCACATCAAGGCTAATTATGCAGCCAACTTTAATAATGTGAAGTGCTGGGGACTAAACTGCTTACACTGACTTGTGCTACAAGGTGAGCGCACTGTAAGTTCAAACCCAGTTTCAGAAGTTAGTGGATGACACTTTAACTGACTGAAAACACCATCTCCAGAGCCAGGATGAGTTTTGCACTTTGCTGCTCAAGAATCAGAACAAAATCTCTCTGTGAGTTTGTGTTTAGGCAGCACAAAGAAAAAGATCTCTGCCCAGAGACTTGGAGTTCTTGCCAGGAACAGTTTTCCCTGCTACTACTGCCACCCAGTGAAACTGCACAATTAGTGGGAAATGCCACTGTTTCCAAAGATCCTAAAATTCCTTTTCAGATGTTTGACTCTTATGACAACATTCAACACCAGTAGCTTTAAAAGTCAATGGGCTTTTTTTGGTTTTGCACCTTGAAACTAAAAAATACTCCCAGATATTAAAACTAAAGTGTTCAAGCAATCTAGAGTATGCATAGATATCCATGGTTGTCCAAATTTAATCTGAAACTTATTAATTCATAATAATATTGTATGCATACACCTATATATAAAAACATGCACACAGAATAAAACCCAACCGATTCATTAATCTAAATTCATACACACCTAACAGGTAAGTGTCCACACTTGTTTCAATTACAGTCATGTTGTGACACAGATACAGTTGGGTTACATTTCTAGATGCAAGAGTTAGACTATGAGTACCTTACATACCTGTGCTATTATTTCTTTTAGTGGGAAACCCAGGTTTCACCCAATCCCCAGGCAACAGGCAAGGGTCAAGCTTTCACAGTCTGGTGCTACAAAGCCCTCAAACCTACCATCAAAAATAATTTGATCTGCACAAAAAGAACAGAGTATCCTCTGAAGTTTCTAACAGACTGCAAATTGAAAAATTGCAGCCACGAGGCATCATGAAATGTCACAAAAGAGTAGCTTTTTGTAGTGAGGCTGCTAAGTGAGCACACTTGGTACCTTTCTCTTATTTAGGATATTCAGTGCAGACTATGGACAAAACGTCCCTTGTCAGAGCAGCAGAATTTTTATTGGTCACATACAGCCTGTTCTGTACTCTGAAGAGCTATCAAGCCACAGCGCATTTCATCAGATGAAATATAAGGACATGCAGTATATCTAACTTCCCTTTTTCTTTCTTTTTACAATTAGCCAGAGGCTTAAAGATTAATAAAACTTAATTCTTCCTTAAAAGTCTTCTAATGAATTGGTTTTCTCTGCAATTGGGATGACCATATTTTAATCTCAGTCCTCCTCTCTGCTACAATAGTTACAAGGCACGCTTTCCAGCAGCTCTCCCAAAAGGGTTCATCACTGATGTTTCTAATATTCACTTTCATGATATTAATTATACTGAACTAGTTCCTTATTAATGTACATGTTCCATAGGAATTACATTGTAATTTTCACCTGATTAATGTCAACCTGTTAGAAAGTGTCTCTGGAAAGCATTATTAATGGCAATGGTGGTGATTAAGCTAAAACAAGAGTTAAATTAGGAAACACATTAATTACCAACTAGCCATTACCTAAAGAAAAGCCATTAATGTACTGAGACTCCAATAGCTGGACAAATTTCTTTTTTTTGCCCTTGACATCGTTCCAGTTATTCATGCCTAAGCCACCCATGGTTGCAACTCCTCCTGTCCACAACACATTATTTCTCTCCATTATTAATTCCACTTGTAGCCCCTCCTGTTATTACATGGTGGGAGAGGTAGTGCCCAGCCTACCTGGTACCTCCTGCCTCCAGCACCAATCACACTGATACCACATTATTCATTGATTCTGCTTAAAACAGTTAAAACCAATGAGCACTTTAATGCATCTTGCCCCAGTGATCCAGCTATTAAGCTCCATCAGAAAGTGGATGTATAATTAACGTGGCTCTTACTTGTGCAAAGCGCTCAGCGTTTCTGTTCACTGTGAACTGGTAAGTTATGTTTGAAAACTGAATGCTGACAGGGAGGATGGAGACATTGAAATGAAGCATCACCGATCTTTCTGGGCCATGAAATTCTGTGTCATTCACCAAAACATCCAGCTGGAAGGAACGATGCTCTGTGACTGAAATATTTTTATTCAGTACCAGTTCTGTGAAGCAAAAGATTATTCTATTAGCAACCCACATTATCTGCAAATTTATATTTTAACACTGTAAGCCTAACAAAAATAGATGTAGCAAATTTAATTATACATATCCAAGTTTCCTAATGGGAAATGAAAGGCAAGTTAAATACGAAATATGCTCTTATGGAGTTACGCTCTCTGTCATTCAAGATGTTTGGGAGGCCTTCTTCCCTTCTACCTACTAAGCTGAGAATCCTATAATCAAAACCTCTTGCTTATCAGTTTATACCTCATCATCCCATATACTCTCTATTCCAGAGAGTGTAAGCTCCATTTTTCAGTACATATTTAAAACATGTTTTCTTTACTTGAGATTTCTCAGCTTTCTTTGGCTCAATGTTTACAAAATGCTTGGAAAAGTTGAAGAGCTTATTGGTCAATTACTAACAAGCAACTTCTCCCTTATTTGAAGAAAGAGTCCTTACTGTACTCATGCCGAGTTCCCCTCACTTGGCTGCCGTTTGGGCTGAAGTGGATTTCATCAAAGATGTGCTCTACACGAAATGTTTCACTGATCCAGGGATCGTCAGTAATGATGGTTCCTGTGTATTTCTTTCTGCTGCTTTCAAGGGGATAAATAGGTGTGGTGTCTGCATCGTACACAGCCAGCGTGGAAAGAACAGTGCCCTGCAAGGAAACAATAAATGGCACTGCTGAAGGACCTGAAGCTTTCTTCTTCTGATAACTGTTTTGGAGATTGAAATATTGGTCAAACAAGACTTTACAACTTTCACTGAAACCCAGGTAAATGTATTCATACGTGTCTTGTCAAGACTTGTTCTAGTCAGGAGATGGCAGCAAATTCCCAAAAGCAGTCTTTTCCCGTCCAGACACAAATATGATCAAAATGTACTTTGAAGGGAAAATTAACTAACAAGAGATCTGGTTGTTAGTAAACAGAAGTTCTCTCATGAAACACACATCATCTATGCCCCCCCAAAAATGTCTTCTCTATACCATTGACTTATAAAGGGCCATTGCTCCCATGGAAGAGCCAAAGAGCCTACCTGTGTACTCTACCAAAGCAAGGGGTGTACATGTGCAGGGGCACCAAAGACACCCAAGGATTCAGACCTCTTGAAAGATCAGCTTGGCATGGTAAGGGAAAAATGGGAGGACACCATTAAAACAAGATCCTGGAGCTCACCATTAACAGCCTGGAAACTTCACAGGCGCAACATTTGTCTGTAGAAATCAACCACTACTTCTACAGCATCCTAATGAATGTTCTGAACATAGTTCTGATATATTACATAGATTTGCATGTATGGGACAGGTACACATGTACACTTGCTCTAGCAGCACAATTTTAATCCCCTAGGGGAAGTAACCCTGTAATAAACAGAGCAGAGAGCATGGAGACATGCAGAGTGATCTTGACCACAGACTCAGCAATTGTCCATCCCGACCTTGGAAACTGCTCAAATTTCTTCACACTCTTTAATTACTAACCCAAACTCCTCTTTCTTTGGGATCCGAGCAAGATCAACTTGGGCAGAGGAATCCTACAAACAGCATTTTACAATCATGGATCTGCAGAGCATGGTATGGTGATGGGCTCGTTGCCAAGATCCATTACCCATTACATGATGCTTCCCAGGAGTCATGCCTCCCACTGCTATGCTCAATCTTCAGGGACTAGGTAAAGGAGAAAATCATCAACATTACCTCTTTCCTGTTGAACTCCACGACAGCATCTGCAGTATCAGTGCCATTGGGAAGGAAGGGAGGAGAGTCATCTTCATCTAACACATTGACCAGGAAGGGCACCTCAACCTGCATTTCCCTGAATCCCTCTCTGACGGTGCACTTGGCAATGAGCTCGTATCTCTCTCTCTCCTCCCGATCCAGGCGCCGTGTCACCCGCACGCTGGTGGTGTTCTCGTTGTACCGAAAGGGAACACCTTCAGCTGGAAAACATACACAGGCACAATCACCTCCCAGCATAGGGCTCTGATGGCTTTAATACTCTTTTGTAGTCCAGTAAATCCATTTGGACATCATCACTGCACAATAAAAGGCAGACTCAGAAGTGAAAAACAGGGAATTTGTGTGGTTATAGTAGCATAGGGAGAAAACATGGAATATATGGGAAGATTCTACAGTTTAGAAGCAGCACAATTTAAAGCTCAGGATATTCTCAGTCTAATTTTAGCAGATACAAAATTCTAACACTGATCTTTTCTTTAGGGAAGGGGATAGTCCTCTTTCCCATTTCCTCTGTATATCTCAAAGGCAAAATCTTCAGGCTCAGTTTAGGTTTGCAAAGGAACTTCATTTAGAGAATCAAATCTAGAGGATCTACTACAAAAGAGATCTTTAACAGTGGAGTTGTTTGCATCTAGTGCTAGTATGTGAGCAGCTCAGATCCAGTTTTACCTGCTAGCAATTTGTAGGAAATGCTGAGATTCTGACACAGATGATGAACTGAGGGTAACTGGAGCTGATGAAATGTACCAGGTGGTTTATTCTCCTTGATGTGAAAGGAGAGATCCATTTCTGTGAAGCAAAGCTGCCTTGCTGTCAGGGAACTGCAAGCTGGTGCAGTAGCATTGATCAAAGACAGGAAAACTGTGGTGCGTGTAGCGGAATCGCATTCCTTCTCTTGGAAAGGGTGGGATGAAAGGAAGACATACAGCATCACCTTGGATAATGGCATCCAGTTTCCTACAGCTTCAGGGGGAAGAAATCACTGTAAGAAATATTTTACAGAAGACAAGCCAACATTTCTTTTCCTCATTTTCTACCTTAGTCTATTGTTCCATAAATGATGGCTTAATCCTGTTGTGTGGCAAAACAGCTCTTCAATACATCATATGCTGGTGGGAAGACCTTAAACCTTAATAATCCAAATAAACCAAAAACTGTAGGGCTTGGCACCAGTTTTGCATTACAGATTCTCAAAACCAATACTAGTATTCTGTCTGTAAGACACTGATATAAAACACATCACTGGCAGTAATCAGCTCTTTGATAGGACTGCTTTTTGAAGGGACTAGAGCAGAGCAGGGTGGAAACAGGGAAAATAATGCATGAGATGGCAACAGATACTCAGGACAAACCCATATCTACTATCATTTCAGTCACAGCATTCCAACAGTTGATTCCAGTTGAGGATATGGACCAAATTGTTTAGGTTCAGAGAAAAGATTGCTTCGTCAGTTTGAAATAGCAAGAGGTGGACAAAAGATAAAATAGAAGTTAAAATCAACCTGTGGGATCTACTAATACATCCTCAAGCCTTATTTTGATTCCCTCAGTTTGACCACAGACAGCACAGTAATATCTCTGTAATAGATCTAACTCGAAAAGAAGTTCTAAGACACTTTGATCTGTATGAGCAAAACAAGGCTCTTGAGTTTTGAGTAACTATTCCTCCTTTGTTCAGCACAAGTACTTGATATACATGAACACCAAGTACCAAAAATGGATGAAATATCAAACACTCAGCACTTCAAAAATAAAGCATTAAGTGTCTGAAGTTGAAAATTTCAACATCAAGGCACCTAAGTCTGAAGGTAGTGTTGATATATGGCTCTTACAAACTGAAGACAGTTACTACAGACTCTCTAACAGTAAAATTTCTGCAACTGATCACAGTGGTATGCCATTAACTCCTCACCCATTTCCTCCTCCACCATCTAATGATACCTAATTTCCTCATAGATCAAAATCACCAAAACCAATTTACTGCTAGAGCATAAAAGAAGAGAAAAAAACCTGAGATAATTAATTGTTGTAGTTCAACAGTAAGCTTCTCCAACAAAGCCAAATTTCAAGAGAGGGAGAGAGGTACAATTAACTATTTCTTCTAAAAGCTCTTTAGTGTTACGTGCAAATGTATTTTGTGAATCCATGTTACCAGAATTCAAGGACAATTTGTGTAAGAGTTTGAACCACTCTCACATTTGTCTGGACACAAGGCACCCACGGTTAACACACTGGAATTGGTCTCACTTGCATCAGTAGATGAACAAACTGCAAATCTCAGTGTAAAGCTGTGGCATATACAGCTATGAAATGCAGAAAAAATATTTCCAGTAATGCAACTTTCCCACCTTACAGGAGTTCCCAGTGTGAGTAACAGGATCTGTCGCAGGTCAGCATCTGCTTTGGCATACTGGTTTGGGTTTCATTTGGTCTTGTTCCTCATTTTAGAAGGGCAGATGTGTTTTTTCCAAATTTGATGCTCATCTTCCAATGGGGAAATCTCATAATCTGAACATATTTTGCTTTAAGAACCTCAACAAGAAAAGCTGATCTTCTCATACTTACACAGCATGTTAAAGTCTTCTCTATCCAGGCTTTTGCTGAGGTAGAGAAATCCTGTTTTTTCTCTGATTTGAAACCAATTATTTTCATGTGATCTTGCTCGAGAAATTATGAGATTCTGGCACAGATGAAAGTGGGCCACTTCCTCATGTGAATCCTTCAAGGCATGGATGCGCAGGAGTGGCATTCCCGCTGGCTCGTCAATGTAGACGTTCTCCAAGTACTCCTTCCTGGGGAAGTAGAGACCCAAGGCCACTGCAAAGGAAGGAACACGAGAGAAGAGGTAGGTCCAGTTAAATGGTTTGTGCACTGGTGTTTTCTTAAGAGATGTGTTTCCAAAGAACCAAAGGCATCATTCTCTGAGAAGAAGCATTAAAAAAGATGTGGAAAGAGGCAGATCCTCATCTGGTGTAAATAAACACAGTTTTACTGCACTGAAGCCAAGGACACAGCCACCAAAAATAAGGCCTATAGTTTATGTTCAAGCTACAAAATCATCTGCTTTTTGAAAGCAAAACTGCTCTGCTGCAGAGAAGGCCCAGTTTATGCTGAACACTTAAGGAAGCTTTGCTTGCCAAATTTTGCTTAAGTTTCTGTCTGGCGCTCTCAGTTGTAATTCCATTACCTCACAGATGATCCTCAAAGAAGGAAAAAAAGCCTTTGATGAAATCACACACTTTAAAAGCCTTTAAACATCCTCTCTGTTGAGAGAAAACACAAAAATTTGCCAATGGCTGGCACATTTTTCCTCAGATTACATAAAACCCCTCTTATAGAGCCTTTTTGGCTCCCCCCTTTTTAAACAGGTCAGCATGATACTTTTGGTACAGAAAATGGGAGTTGTTTAAAAAATACTGTTATGAAAGTGTTTTAAGTATTTTAAGTATGACAGATGGGAAAGCTGAGAAGTGAGTGAGAAGGGAAACGTACATTTCTTTTTAGTACAATGACTGTGACTGACCCAATTGTCTCCCACCCTGGCACTGCAGACATTTACATTTAGTGGGGCTCAACTGCCCCTTGGTGCCTGTTTCTTCAGCTGATCTCACCTTACCAGGTCACTGTGCAATGGCCTCTCTACCTGTTTGCAGTGCTTCCCTTCCAATTTCACTTCTTGCAAATGCGATCACAGTGGAACGCTCGATTAGCAAGGAGGGGACAAAGTGATGTTCACTGCACTCACACAGACTGAAACACTGCAACTGTCGCTCTTGGACTTTTCGTGCACTGACAGTCAGCACTTGTTCTCATCCAAAAGAACACTTGAATATTGCAGAATTATGCATCATTTAATCCAACTGATAGGGAGTCAGGCATATAAAAAGCTCACACATCTGCTGAACAAATGTAAACAATAACAACTTCCATATGTTACTAATACAAAGCTCTCTCAGCTTAAATCAAGCTAGATACAATTGGAAATGATGGTAATGCAGCAGTAAAATTAGGGATATATGGCCAAAACATCTTCAAAATAGCATCAGGCTATAGCACATACTTATTTTGTATTAGTATTGGATCCATACACTTCTACTGAATGGAGTGCACTGCAAACAAACTGTAAACAAGAGACCTCTATTTTAATCTAAAAATACCACAGAAACCATTGTACCTTGCAATGATTCATGACATCATCTGTATCCCTGGATGCAATTACATCCATCAGGTTTTCAGAGGCCCATTTTTTTTCTACATATACTTTGCAATATGTGAAAAAAGTGGTAAAATAATATGGTAGGTGAATTCGTTCCAAAGGAATTAATTCAAAGAGAAGCGAATCAGAGTCTTTTTGAGAGTTTTAGAAAAGCATTAACTCTTGACATTCTCTGTCTGGAAAAAATTTATTACTTTTGATTCTGGTGCTATCACCCTCTCTTCTTTGTAAGTAAGATTCCTGAATATTTGTATTAAATTTCAAACATTTTTTTTGAGTCCCTCCGTCTTTTTTGAAGTGCAGGAAAACCTGGGGAATGTGTGCTGCTACAAGTCCTAACAAATGTGTTCAACAACAAGAGGAATAAGGTGATATCCAAATTACAAGTCCAGTTCTGGTGCAAGAAAATAGACTCCCTTGAGGTATTTTGTGTAAAAACTTGATTTTAAAACAATGAAAACTTCACAAAAAGTTCAACACTGAAAATTCACTACCCAAGACTAAAAAATTACTTTCAACTCACAAATGCATACAAATGAGGTTTACACAATCCTACCTACATGACAGAGGAGTAACTGTTATTTCCTTATTTCCAAGACTGGGGTGAACAGACCTGTGTACTCACATCATGCAGTACAAGAACCAGCACCACCGTAGAGATTTGAAATTACCTCCAGCAGGAGGAGCATATATAGAGTATACAGAAACAATATCAATGTGTAACATGTGAAGTCGGAAAGAGAGAAAAATGGAATATTTTGAATTGCAATTATTTGCTTCCTTATCTCAAATGAGTGTGCTAATCTTTATGTGCTTTGCTCTGCAAATGAGGGCTCACACTGCCCCCAGGTACGGTCGTGTTTAACCAAGCACATAAACAATTATGACAGACATGGCCACTTAAATGCCTGAAACCTGGCACATAACTGCACCTCAGCAGAGCTCAGCACCTCAACTGCTCTGCATTCAAAAGAAAAAGTTTATATTGATGCTGCAGACTCTCTGAAGTTCTTTGGCATCAGTTCATAGGAGGAGTCTTCTCCACTGTCAGGAAAAAAGGGAAAAAAGCCTGTAATATAAAAATCTGATTTCTCTGTAAATAACAGAAATGCAAAACAATGCTTTGTATTCTGAAGAGAGGAGGATTCCTTCATAAAATGATCTATCATTTACATATTAATTAGCTGGAAATGTATTTCACAATTTTAAAAGCCACTTTAAGAAATTAGAAAAAGCTACTGTAAGAGACTTAAATAGACACGTGATCTTTTTCTACTGGATTCAAACCCAAAACTGATTAAACTAAATTCTGTCTATCATAAGTGTTAGTTTTCAGTACAGAGCAGACTTCTATATTGAAGACAATACCAAAGGATAGTTTTAAGTGACACCAATAAATATGTCAAACCTTCATATTTTACTCAGAAAACAAGTATTTGAAGTGAAGAGACTTTACAACACTGCAAAATAAATCAAATACATACATATAAAATTTTGATTTAGCCATGTAACAAGATTCACCCAATACTGTGAAATTACTGGGATTTTGTAAAGTGGTTTGTGTCCCTCTGACTCCATTTCAAGTACTGAAAGAGATGAGAGATATGCAACAGACTGCCCAGGTCACAATCACACTCTGCATATAAATCTTTGGGGGCTAATTTTAAAGGAGACCTTTGAAGTAGAAATGTAGCACCCACTTCTCAGAGATGTGTTCATTCCTTTAAGCCCTAGTGAGTTAAAACCAGATTCAGTAAACTTGCCATCTGGCAAGTATGCTGCAGGAGGAAGAGGTTCTAATCCTGGCCACAGTTCCTTGTGTCCTGAAAAAAAAAATAATCCATTTCCAAGGACTTGTGCAAGCTTCCTATGGAAGCCAGATGGAGTTTTTAATGAATCTGCCATTTAAATAAAGAGGAATTGAGATGGTTACATTCAAAACTGATGGTTAAAGTGCTCTTGCTTAGGAATTAAAAGCAGAGAAAAAATTTGCGTTGCAAGCTTGAAATGCACCACAAGATGGTTGTGCTCTGCAACATCACCTAATCACAGAATCATTAAAATATTCTGGCATCTCTGAACATTTTTTTAGAGGATGCTTCAGCTCTCTGTACTACAATCAGCACAGGAAACACAGCAACCTCTGATGGATGAGCAGTATTATGGGATAATAGCATATCAGTAACACACAGAAGAGAAAAGCGATCACGTTTAAGCGGATGTAACGCTACTAACTAATAGCTCCTACAGGAAATAGATACAGTTATGACAGCAGTTTTCCAGTTCAGGGAGAGAAAGTAGGTAAAATGAGAGTAGAGAAATGAGATTATATGTACTTTGAAGCCTTCATGATTGCCTTTTGAAATAAGGCAATTTTTCATGTGGCTTTTTTCAGTCATGAATGATTAGGTAAATAATACCTTTTTTTGATACAAATTGATTTTTTCTGTACACAATTTTCTGGACAAAACTTTACATGTTTTTAGTGCTTTTTATGCTTGCCACTATCATCTTGAGTAGCATCTGGGGATTGCTCTTGATGAAAACTGTTGAACTGACTATAGCAACGTTACATTCTTAATATCAAACTTGATGACAGAAAACACAGTTTAACCTTTTAGTTACAAAATGAAGGAGCAGGAAATTCTTTTTATTAGGTCTAGAGGAAGACTTCACTGTAAGGCATTCTCCCAAACAATGTCCATAACCATCTTTCAAGGTGCAAGGTACATACTTCAAACAAACTGTTTTGAAGTGAATTATCCAAGTCAGAAGATTTGCTCTGGGAAAGGACATGCTCAGATAATTGGAAAACCATCTCATGTCGGGGTGGATCACCTGCAGAGTCTCAAAGCACGTTAGGGATGGTGATAAGAGAGGACACCCAGCACCCAGTGGTGTTGCTGGTCAGGAGCACCCTGTTTCCCTGATGCAAAAGATAGACGACCCATTCCCAACATCTTCTTCTGAAGAGAAGCTGGTGCAGGTAGCAGCCAATGAACTGCCGGTAAGTAAAACACAGCAGCTCCTTCGCTCTTGAACGCAGGATCCAGAACCCAAGAGCCAAACCCACAGACACGGGGAACGCAATGCACTGGTCAAATTCAGGGCTATCCACTTGGCCAAACCACTTGCCTCAAGCTAAGTAGCAGATTTCTTATTGAGCTCATAGTCAAAATTCAAAGTTTAAATGACCATTGCTTGGTTTAAGTTACATTATGCATTTGAACAAAAGGTTCACTCTTGATTTTTAAAAAATTCACATGGCTGAGATACAACATTACTCTCTGAAGTTATTTTGGGTTTCATTACTCCTGTAATTGAAAACTGTCTCTCAAGCCTGAGTGTCTGTTACCTTCCAACTTCTTTTCACTAGTTCATGTTATAAGTTACACTTTTGTCCAGTAAACAAAAACCTTCATAGATCTCAAGCCTGCTGGATGAACCTGCACTTAAAAACAGTAGGACCAGTTTGTGTTTTTAAAAAGGTATAAAGAAAAAAATCAGCAAAATGGAAATGATGGTTGATTTTCATTCAGCAAGTAGTATACACCTGTATAACTCACATCTGACAAAATTTACTCAGAGCTTCTCAGCATTTTGGAGGCCAACACAACAATTTATTTAGAAGGGAACAGCTCCACATGATCAAAATCCTTAATCCAGAATTGACATGCATCTCCAAGAAAAGGGAGATGCTTTTAATACAGTGATAGCCCTGTCAATGTAACATGCAGGATTCAATGATATAACAGATGAGCATGGGAGTCTGTTGCTAATAATCCTCCATTTGTTGCACAGCATCAGATTTCAACAGGCAATTATCTGTCAAGGTTAGTTTTGTGTTCCTGAAATAATTATCTTTACTTCTGACAAGTAGCCATTATGTTCCATTACTAGTATTAATATACCTAATGTTTGATTCATCAGAGAACAAGGCCAGTAATACACTTTTGTATTTTAAATTAAAGGACTTGCCCACTTAATTCCCTTCCAGTCTCTACACAATTAGGAAATAAACTTGCCCTCACAAGCCAAAAAGTCTGTAATTTAGGAAAAACACTGCCAGTTGACAGAACAGTAGCATGAAGCAGCAGAGCTAGAAACACCTCTCTGGATTCAATCGTCAGCTGAGCACGTGGTCAGGCACAGGGACCCTGAGGTCACCACAGCAGCGGTGGCACAGGGACCCTGGGGGCACTGAGCTGCCTCGAATGCCCGCACAGCCAGGCACCAGGGTGAGCCAGCCTCCCAACCACCACGCAGGGCAGGCTCTTCTTGCACGAGTGCAAGTCATAAAATCTTCTCCTGGTTTTATACAGAGAAGTCCAGTCAAATTCCACCATCAGCTCGGTGAGCTGAGGCTGCAGCGTTCCTGCCTGGGTGTAACTCCTGATGGCTCTGAGAGTCACTACAGCAGTGACAAAGGGAACAAGTGGCATTCTCCTAATTGACTGGCAAGCCATTAACACAGCTCAGCAGCATGACATTATTTACTTTTAGATGTGTCATTTTTAAGCTGATCACTACAGAAATTGTAACGCGTGATATGAACACAAGAACATAAGAAACTGTATTAAGGCGAAAATCAAAATTTTTCCTTTTTCCCTTTTATTCCCCAAAGCTTGTCTGCTGGACCCCAGGTTAAAGTGGATTGGGTACAGATCACTGTAGAGATTCATACCAGAATTTTTTTACAGTACACTCAAACTTATGGAGCTGGATAATTGCTGAATGTCACGTGTCAAGTATATTTACATGTAGCACAATTTTTGGAGAACAACAGAATAATTTCAGTACTAGCAGTGTCAGTGAAATACATGTGTTTTACAGAACACAATACCTCCAGGGAGAACAGGTCCTTACAAAGTAATGGTAAGAAGAAACAGTCCTTAACTAGAATATACTCCAGGCCTGTTAAACTGCTCTGCTTTAGGTTAATTGCCTCTCTTGCGATTTTCCTCACCAGATTCCCATGCTCATATTGAAAACAACCCTGAATTTTAGGCTGAAAATATAGACATTAAGTAGAAAGAAATATTATACTAGATATTATATTAAATATAGTATTGTGTAACATATAATTAGATAAAATACAAATATATAATTAGATATAATATTAAATATTCCACTAGTCAGCAAAATGAGAAAGAGTTTCTGATACAGGAAAATAAGACAGACGTGGTAAAGCAGAAAGATGGATCTGGCAAAAAGAAAGTTGTTTCCTGTATAAGGCATATTCAACATAAATTTAAAAGATGTCCAGATGAAAGACAGACCGAAAATTTATCAAAAATAAGCAAATTTTGATTTGTGAGAACTGTCAAGATTTTCATTTTTGTCTCAATTCAAGACTGGAAGATCTGTGCAGCTCAGGATCTACCAGAGAACAGGACATCACCTCTACTGAAGCTTCACTTGTAAGTTCAGACTGAGGTCAAACCTGTGCCTACACTTTCGTTTCAGAGCCTGTACCTCTAGGCAAGTTTGAGAAAATTGCTCTTTAAGTGCCACATAGTCTAGAAGTTTCCTTCCTCTTGCATTCTTATGATCTGTTGTTTGTTTTGTTTGTTTGGGGTTTTTTATTACTTTAGCAAAAAGGCAAGTTTTTGATGATTCATTGCTCTGAATACCAGTGTTAGTAGAATTTAAACAATCCTTTGTAGAAATTAACATGCGTGGAAAGCTTCTGTGAGAGATTGCAGGGGTTTCTGAAAATTCTTTGGATCCTGATTTTGCCACTTCCCATTATTTGTGTGATTAAATACTTCTTCTTTAAAGTATGGCCTAATTTTTTGAGAATACCTGGATGTACTTCTGCTCTGCAGGAGTACAAAGCTGAAATGCAAGACAAGGAAACTCTCTATTGTATTGCAGCACAAATTATATTAATAAATGCTTATTTACTCTGTGTAGGATCTCACATGCCTTCTAGAATGTGTTTATGTATTATGCGTACATAAAGATTGTGACAATGAGAAGCTAGAGAAGACCAGTGACATGTGTCTCACTGTTCTGTGCTAAAACTGACACAGTACTTGTATCAAATCCTCAATTAATAATAGAGTGACATTCAAGTGCTCTAAATCCCTGTTATACTTTAATTAGCCTTCACATATATTTACTCTAACGGTGCTGAGCTTGTACAGAAGGTAAACATTATAGCAGCAATTTGCAGAACAAAGTACTGACAACCAAATATATTTGTTTCATAAAAACATAAAAATAAATCACAGGACACTTATCTGCAGAAATTGTTCAGCATACTTGATAAGATGAAAGGATCCTTAAAGGCAAAGACAAATAAGTTTAAATTAATTATCTTAGTTGAAAGGATATCAGCATCACAATACATTTCCTACATTAAGATACAGATCTAGATCATTGTGCTGATTCCTTAATAAATATAGAGTACAACATTTTCACAATCCCAAGTCATGAAAATGAAAGAAAACCAATTAACTGTTGATTTATGGCAAAGATTTGTATATGCACAAACTCCTGCATTCCATTACTACTTAAGCTCAAATTTCCCCATTTCTCTTCCTCCAGCTGCACTCGATTCTGCATCACCAAAATGGACACAAGTCTTCCTGTCAATTATAAATAGATGAAGTCAGACATAAGGGATCACTTTCTGACAGCTCAGTGCAGTTCACAAACACCTCCATCCATTTCCTCTGCCTAAGCCATCTTCAGAGAGGAAACACACTCAGGTGAAATAAGTACCAATATTTCTCAGAAACAGCTTCTTTTCCCCCTCACTGGACTGCATCACTGGACTGCAACAATTAACAGAACCTTGACCAAATGTAACAGTACTAGTTTGGGATAATTGCACAATGTCTAATCCTTCTTGATCAACACCAGTGACTCTGTACCTGTGTCGTGGTGAGAGGAGTCTGGTTTTCAGAGAAAAGTTGCATGCAATACCTTCTCCTTTTCTAAGGAGTGGATGACTCTACAGCATCTGGATCAAATTTTTACTTTGGATTCTCCACTGTTGCACTGGAAAAGCTATTTTCTATATTTAGTGCAGATGTGTAAAAATTAGCCTGCTAGACCTAATGTAGTAACATAGGAAATAGCTCAGCCTGAATTGTGTTTTATCCATATCTAATATCTCTAGCTTCCCTTATTTTCTCCAATTCCTGCAGCTCATGAAAGAGAGAGACAGAGCAGTGTAATTATTGCCTTACAGCAGGAGGCAATCAATGAAAACTTTTGCTGCTGGTGGTTGAAAAGTTGCCAGAAAAATGGTAATGACATGAACGTCCACCCCTCACAGCAAAGTGCTCTGTTATTAAGAGCTGCTATTCTCTTTCCAAACACTCAAGGGAGCTATGAGCCTGTAGTTCAGTTTTTCAGTCCAGGAAGTGAAATCTCACTGCAACTACGAGCTTATTTGTTTATTGATTTATTTAAAGTTTTGTCTTGAATTAACAGAGCATTTTGGTTTAATCACTATATTTAAGGTTAAGATTACTGTATTTTAGGTCATCTATGAAATGAAGAGCATAAGCTCTTTATCCTATTGTTGTTTTTTAATTTTTATTCTCTCATTCTAATACACATACATATAAGAACTAAAATACTGTTAAGACACACCTGCCCTTGAATCTCTAATTCCTTAAGACACCCTGGCCGAGAATACATTTTCCTAAGTGCTCTTACAAGGCAGACTGCTTCTAAAATAGCTTCATAAAAATTTATATTACACCTGCCATTATTAAAAAAAAAAAAAAAACCAAAAACAACAACAAAAAAAACCCCCCAAGAACCCCCACTAACCCAACTGTGAACATCCCTGTTTAATAAAACAGAACTTTTCCTTTGGGGACTTTCAGCCATTACCACACAGTAGCTACTCATTATGCTGTTGTCTTAAAGCATAACTGTTGTCAGCAAAAGGGCAGAAATTGTATTGACAAGGCTTGGAAAGGGGCCGACAGACCACTAATGATATGTGCTGGGCACTGCTGCCTGTTCCAGACAGCTCTTCTCTGCTGGCTCTGAGACAGTCACGAACTACATCATATCCTTGACAAGCTATAGGAATGAACTAGAGAAGTCTAAAAGAAACAAGAGTAAAAGCAGGAGTAAAATCTGGAATAGCAGGGGTCTTGACAGGATTTTACAAGAGCTTTATTTTCCTTTAAGTGAACTTCTGGGTTCCAGCCCATTCACTTGCTAGAGGGCATGCCAAACCACCACAGACTGCCAAGCAAGCACAAAACAATCCTCCTCTGATTATTAAAGACTGAATTTGCTTAATATATTTCATAACTATTTCAATGCCTTTTTTTACTTTACAAACATTTTTACTATAACAGCTAAAACTTTGCCCCATGTTTACACCCTCCACTGCCAACAGAAGAGAAGCAATTCTTTGTATCTCTCATACATACAGTCACTTTTGATAAAGATTTTACTAATGCTGCTATGCTGCAGTTTCTCTGTTGGGTAACTTCTGATCACTTGCTGACTTTAATTATTAGCTATTTCTTCTACATCAAGGTCTGCACTGAGTCCTGGCTTGCACTGGTGCATACAGATAGTCCTTGATGCTGACATTTATTCTGAACTCAGACTACCAGAGCAGTCATTCTGATCACACATTTTTGATGTATAAACAAACTGTAAGTGACAGACCCAGAGTCAAAGGAAGTGCTGCCATCCTTCAGTGATTAGCTCCTGGGCAGCCCAACACAAAAAGAATATTGAAACACAAAGTTTATACATTTACATTTTTCTCAGATGGTGAAACTGATGCTTTCTGCTCTGTTTATGAGCTGAAAACACCTCCAGTGGCATCTGCTGTCACAAAGAAGTAATCAGGTTTTGTTCCAGCACAGTATCTCCATGCACACTTTGTCAAGGCATTTTGATTTTTCAACTCCTCTGCAAAGGTTCTTGTTGCACTATTTCATCAAGAGCTCATGTTTTAAATTTAAGTGTCAGTAAAAAACCTCATTTCCTCTGCTTCCCCTCTTTCCTGATCAAGGCAGCAATATTCACAGGCTAGAAGACTGTAACATATAATGAAAACACAAGTTCAGATTTCAACTAAATACCACAGAAATGTAAATTAAAAACTGCAGCTTGGGTCACTCTGCTAAGAAGTGCCTTTTTTTACCTGTGCCTTAAACACCTCCCCACACACACACACACCACAAACATCTGTCATCAACAGACCAAGCTGGGTTTTAAAGTCATGGTACGTGACTCAAGTGCGTTGACTTTTCCATGAATGCTTCTCATGGATCAGAGTTTCCCTGCACCAGGAATAAGAAGCTGCCTGGCTTGATGTTTTTTATTGTAAAAACTCAACAAAGCTGAAGTTTATAGCACACACTTATCTATTCCCATTTTATCACTAATGACATCTGTTACGTTTCATGCCAAAAGGAGACGAAAACATACAAACCTTTACAACTTACAGATTTCTTTCTGTGCTATAGCTACACCAAGAACATGCTCACAGTAGGGTGGACTCTTCCTGTCATAAATTTCTCTGCCAACAGCTTCAGGACTCAAGGCTGAAGCTGAATGTTCCTAGAATTTGTGAAGTCAGTGTGACAAAAAGAAAAGAAATGGAAAAAACAACCTGCTAGGCTAAACTCCTGGGATTCTCATGCTGCATGGGACTAAAAAAAAGCTGACTTAGGATATTTCAGATCAAAGTTCCAACTTGCAGGTGCAAGTAGAAAAACTGAGAATGAGAAAAAGGAAATACAGCGTGATCTCTATATTTAATTAAATGTCTGTAATAAAACATTATCTGTGTATATCTTTATATTCAAAAACTCAGTTTCCATTTTAACATGGATCCACATTGATTCCAGACTCTACCACCATGTGTATGATGCAAAATGCACATGATGACAAAGCCAGATACCTAGGAAATTTTTTGAATACTTTCGGGCTACAGACTAAAAGGTCCAGGGTATAAATCAATCTTCAGGTCACAGAGGTCCCCTGATGAGCATTAAAGCTACTTCTCAGAGCATTACCCAGCCACAGGTGTCTGTTTTTACATTTTTGGTGCACATTTCTTTTGCTGATGTGATAATATTTTTCTGAGGACAGTAAAATCCGCTGGGCAACTTCTCACTTTGCTAACGAGACTTCAGTGTGAGAAAAGTGAGGGCAGAGCTGCTTAAAAGTACTTTGTGGCTTTCCAATTGCTCTGCTCTGGAATGAACATTGACAAGTTCTGCTGACCCTCACTGGGAGTTCCCACACACCGGCTGGCAGAGATGAAAGCAGTCGGAAGGAAAATAAATGTCACTCCTTTCCATATTTCTCCAATTTAAAGCAATAATCAATTTAATAAACACTGATTTCAAGGAAAGAGATAAGATTCTGGCTTTCGGCTGGCATGAATCATTTCGAAGGCAATGCTGTTTCCAGTGATTATTCCCTAGTTTTCATACGTCATTAGAAAGGGCTTCACCTCCCATATTTTTCCATGCACTGGAGAGGACTTTGCTCAGCTAGCTAACCCAATTGCTCGAGCATTTGGGACACAATGTAGAATAAAAAAAAAAACCAAACAAAATGAAAAAACCCCAACTTTGTTTCGGTTACAAAGGGACTTCCAGTGAAGCCTGGCCCCACCATGCCACTTTGAGCATTCCTTGGGAGGTTCTCTGCATAGATCTGTCTCCAAGTACCTCAAAATATTAGTTCCAGTAATCTGCAAATTCAACAGCCCACTGAGAGACAAGACAATTATGGCAAGCAATTTAGACAAAGGCTATATTTAGGCATGGCATTACACATACAACATTTTAATGCTATACAAAAAATAAAATGTCAAGAGCACTGAAAGCACTGACCACTGTGTGGCCTTCTGCATGAGCTTACATACCTGCATATAGAACTGAGTGCTTCAGAAAGATGGAAAACATCCAGCAGGCATCAGATGCTTGGTTACATGGATTACAGTTACTGTTGAACAGAGGATGGAAATTTGGAGAGCAATACATAAGGGCAAGAATCATAGAAACAGACCATCATTTACCAACACTTCTGACTAATGTCCAAGGTCACCGTCTGACTGGTCCTTCTGAAAGAGAAGAATCTAGAAAAACATAGACTGACAACTGTGTCTCACTTAAGGATGCACAGTGGGTTCAGAAGTTCCCCTAAATGCTTCAAGTTTTAAGGACCAGGAGTTCTTCATCAGCAGTCTTGTCTCTTAGATTGAAAACAAGTTGGGAAGAGCTGGGCAGGAGATACAGGTGAATTGGCAGGAAGTTTCACTTCAACATGAGGAAGAGCTTCTTTCCATTGTGGGTGGCAGAGCACTGGAACAGCTACCCTGGGAGGTCATGGAGTCTCCCTCTCTGGAGACATTCAAAACCCACCGGGACATGACCCTGTGTCACCTGCTCATGGTGACCCTGCCTTGGCAGAAGGGTGGGACCGGATGATGCCCAGAGGTCCCTTCCAACCCTATGAGTTCTGTGATACCACAGTTGGCACCGCTGTGCCAAGCCTGCCCACACTTACAACGGAGCCCCTGGACAAGCAGCACTCCAGCTCTCCTCAGAGAGCACAGATTAAGAGCACATGAACCATAGTTCATCTGACTGCCTAAGGAGTGCTGAGCCTGCACCAGGTTACAGGATCAGAACAACTGACAAGTGCAGGCACATCTCACGAAAATACCTATTTTTTAATACAATAACTGCCTCATCTAAACTTGCTGAGGTCAAGAACCCTGTAAGACTTCACCAGCTTTCAGACTACAAGCAACATTTTGCAAATACTTGCAGACAGGATAAGAAGACAAATTTTAGCATATCCACAGTGACATAAATGTGTGAGAGTATGGGTTACACCTAAGGAGAGAAAGATACATGCTTGGGGACTATTGCATAAAAATGTTTAGTCAAAAAGAATGAGAAAGTGCTACATTTTAAGAGCTTATGCTAAGGAAAATATATTTTAAAGTCTCAGCTACAATTCCCTGGGTAATGGTATATGGTTTAATAGTTTTAAACTTCTTTGTCCAGAATTTAGGTTCAAAATAGTATTTGGACAATTAGCACTATTCCAAGAGTTTAATGTGGTTTTCTGTAGCTTTAATTCAGCAATATTTTGTTTTTAAGGTTGGACAATATTCCCTTTTAAACCAAAATTAATGTAGCACATCAACTGTAATTTTTCAATGATCCCCATCCATTCGAATGAATGCTACTTCACCAAAAAGCCCAGTGGAGTCAGTCAGTCTATATATCATTAAACCCACTACTTTTTATTGTATGCCATAAGGACTTTGTGGACCTACACAAAGCTTTTTTGGCTGACCCAATTTTTGCTGAAATACAACTTTTTACAAAGATCACATTGCTGTGACTCTGCAAATGGGAATGCCTAGCTGCAGATATTTTGTCTTTGCACATTTGATTGGCAAACCTCATAAAGGATCTCACATGTTGCCACAGTGAAGATCAACAATGTAATTTTAAAATTAGATTTATTCATTACGGGTTTAATCTACTTTTCTCTGAAAAAAGGCAGAGTAAATCAACTTATACAGCTGTACGAGCAAAATATAACTCTCTTCTGGAGCAGGAGACAGAGAGTAGAGTTATACATCAGGCCTCTGTGGTTGTAAGGCTGAAGTCCAGAATGGGCCTTATGTCTTGGGTCCATTGTAAACTAGCTGCTCAACTGCAGACAGCATTTTTGTTTCCTCAGCTCTACCCTAGTCATGGGAGGTTGGTTCCTTTTCAAGACACCTTGGCCATCTCTCAAGCAAATATAGTTACCAGTATATTTTGCACTTCTAAAGGAAAATTGAGAAGGCACAAACAGATGGTATTTGATCAGAAACAGTGGTCTTGTGCTATAGATATTTTAAAAACAACATATCATAGAATGCTTGAGGTTGGCAGGGACCTCTGGTGATCATCTGGTCCAACATTCCTACTCAAGCAACACCACCTAAAGCCACTCGTCCTATTACCCAAGATAACCTTTTTCATGCCAAGCCCAAAAGTACACCAGCCAAAAGACATTTTGATCATGCAGAGACATTTACAGTCACAATACTACTTCATGCATTTCACCTTTGATTCAAGAAAATTAAGTTGTACGCAAGTGAAAGATGACCCTCTTAGAAATGTTTCCTTTTACAAAATGAGAGCCATCTGCCAAGGATTTAGCACAATGATAAAAGTTTAAAAGTAGATGCATTAAGAAGTTGCTATGGATTTGACATTTATAAAAGCAAACACATATACATAAAATCCACACTTAATAAATAGTATGCTAATAAAAACTGCACTGCCTGCATCTTAATTATAATCACGAAAAATAATTCAAATTGCTTCTTTAACCAGTAATCATGTTTTTTTCTGGAGCAATTTGGATTAAATCTGTCTCTTCTTAAGTATGCAGAATACCCTGTTTTCTAAAACAATTAATTTACCCTAAAAAGCTCATAAATGAAGCTGTTAGCTAACATTCAGCATATCTTCATTATACAGTCCAATGTTTCAAATATAGAAACAAAGCAAGAACAAGATTAATACTGCTCATATTTCTCTTCTGATGTAAACAATTTACATACCAACACTTAAATTTCGTATTGGTTGTGCACAAACGAGACTATGTACTAGCATATGCTCATTCATAAGCATGAATACACATCTGTGAAAATCTAATGAAAGCAGTAATACAGATATACACAGACTCTGAACCCATATCTTTTAAATTATCAAGGCAATCAAGAACTGTTCAGCATAAATGCATACTTTTTTTTCTAGATAGGATATAAAGTGTGTACAGATTTTATATCTGAATTACTACTTCCAGTAGACCTTATGGAATTGTAATTAGTTTTTCCAATATTAACTTACAGAAGCCAGTTTGTTCTTATAGTTTCATACCCCTCCTAACCTTTTGCACCGTTCTATTTCCCAAGTTTTCCTTCAATTGTCACACGATTGGCACCCACAGCACTCCAGAGCTCCGGCAAACAGAAAGCCTTCTATTTATCAGCTTCTAGCTATAGATAGATAAAAGTGAGTGAAACTGGATTGTTTCCTAAAATAATGCACCACAAGGAAGTTTCCAGTCCTGAAATACAGTTCATGTGGCTGTATAAGCACGCAAGTGGTTCCCGCGAAGCAAAGGTACTCACAGAGTCTGTGCTGAGCTTGTGCCTCGAGGCTCTGGGACCTTCGTGCCACAGCCTTTGCTGTTACTGGCAATACCAGCAGAAGCTGCTCTCACCCACATTTTGTCTTTTCCTCTCTGATCCCATCTCCTCAGCTGTGGCACCAACTGTTGAACTGTATGAGACTAAAGGAGCGAGCTGGGCTTAAACCAAGCGCGCCTAGAAGGAAGGATGGACAGACAACCCAGTGCGTGGAGCCTCGCCCATCCAAAGGCCCTCCAAAGCAAAGGACAAGAGTGGTTCCCATCCCTTCTCCCTCTCTGGCAGAGGTTGTCAGCCAAAGCAAGGAAAACTTAACTGCTCTTGAAAAGCTGCTGTTTACAATCTAGTCAATTACAATTACCCAAAATATCCGCACTTGAAGATGATAACGCTTCAAAGGGATTTTCTGGAATGTTTTCACTTGGCCTCAAGGTACCCTGGGAGAGGAAGGGCTGGCAGCCAGGGGACACAGGGAGAACGCTACAAGGCACTGTGAACTGACAGTTAAAGCTCCAGGCTTTCACTAGATCAAGCTCTCTCGGTAATACCTCACCACCAAGTCTGCAACCAAGAGACTCCATTTCACTGGCACAACTGACAGGATTTGTGAGATAGTGGCACAGAGTTATTTGTTTGGGAGATACATGTGACTTGTCCATCTGCATGAAAAATGTATGCTAAGGTCTTTTAATGAGGACTATATGCAATGTCTGATAAGAGAACAGATTGCTGCATTACCTCTTCCACCATAATCCAGACAGGTTGTCAAGCAGACTGGGTCAGTCGCCATGTGGTTTTTTTGGTTTTTTTTTTGCAATTCCTCAGAAAACTGACAAAAGAAACACAGCAGAAGCCCAATGAAAGAGTTGATGGCTTTTGTATTTTGGCATTACTTTACTCTGCCTTTGGGATGATAACTTTCTCACACATTTGATTGATGTAACTAGCTTAACTGATTAATCACTTTGCCTCCTAGCAGTTCCTTCCTGCTTATATCCAAGGAAACAGTCAATTAGGACTATAATTAATTCTTCCTTTCATGATGGGGTAAATTTGGAAGGTTGTGACCACATGAATGCAGGCAGTGCAGCTGGTTAATCTGCAACCCTGAACCTCATGCTCCTAATGAACAAGCTACAGCTCTTATACTTCAAACATCAGACAAAACACTCAAATCCTCTACAGTCCATTTGGATACCTACCAAATAGCACATGGAGGAAACACATTTAACTGGGCAGTTGCACTGAAAAATCTATGAATGTGCTTTTACGTCAAAGACGTAAAGAAAAACATCAAAAACTACGAGACAAAACAAAATGTTGGAAACCAGTAAACCAAGATTAAGCACATTCAGCAACTGGGTGGGCACAGCTAGTGAAACAGATTTTTAGCACAAACAATGGAAAACCTCATCTGCCTATAATGCAGATTTCTCCATCATGTTTTAACAACCAAACTAGTTGTTCTTCTAAAATGAACTCCACCATGACAACAGACCTTGAGAGGCAGAAATAAATCAGGCAAAATGTATCTACAGGCTGTTCAAAAGTCAGTCCACACAGTTACCTCACACCTTTCTCACCTTAAGGTAGCTGTTTTCAGCAAATTGAGGGAGTATTTTAGTAGCTTGACTGCGCTCTTACAAGTTTCATCCCTTTATCTGCATCACATTTCAATAACATTGACTCCAGAAAATACAGAGATCTCCTTCTTCGAGGTACCATAAATTTGGAGATTGTTAGGTTATTTTTATGAAATTAGTTAGTTTTGGAAAACATATTCTAAGCATCTAAAAAATATTCTGGCTGGTCAGACCATGTGAATTTTATAATATTTTAAATGATTTAGTGTGTCTTTATATTGAGCATAATTTGCTACATGAATCTGGTAAAAGCAAGAGACAGAGGCAGATGAGCAAACTAGTGGGAATAAGCTTCTGAAATTACAAGTGAGCCAAGAAAGATGCCTTAATTTAAAATTTTTTGAATGAGTGAAGAGGTGATACTGAATTCCATGTATACAAATTTGCTCTCAGAGTTGCAGATCTGGATCAGACTTCAGACTGAGAAGTTTGGTTTCCTGCCCAGATCAGATGCAGAGTAATTTCATGAAATTGTCACAATTCAATAGAGAGACATGAAAAAAAACCTTAATCCCTGTTTTGTTTCAGCCTTGAAAATTGCTGAATTCACATACAGTTTAATTTGGGTCTCTGCTTTGCTCCTCTGAACATTCCAAACGGAAATATCATTATTAACTTAATCCAAATCAGCATTACTGTCAGACACAGCTCCTACCTCTCCTTTCTTTTTTTTTTTTTTTGTGAGCCCCATCAAAAGGAAAAATTGCTAATGAACATGCTAAGTAATGTAGCAGTTCCCTATTGGTCATCATTATTTACATGGAAACAGAAAATGGGTACGTAAAATAATAATAGTTGGTAATTTGATCACTGATTCCAGATGATTTCCTATTTTTAAGGCATTAACTACAATAAAGTTTGATTTTTATTACATTTTCTCTGCTTATTCTTCCATGAATGGAATAAAACTGTGTCAGAAAGGAGCAGCTGAGTAAGACAACGATTTTTATTCCTCTGCATGTATATAAACATGTGCACCCAGAAAAGCACTGTATATACCTTTAATTAAAATCCAAAAAATTTATTTTAAACCAAATAATATTTGAAATAACCACTCTGAAAAAAAACAAGCTAACATCATGCCAATTTTTTTTTTTTTTTCAAATAACCAAACAGATGTCCCAATGAAATTTGCCATTATTCTTTCCAGGAGGAGAGCCTCCATGACTTTTCCAATAACTTTAACAGAATTCACTCCAATTCTGCTTTCCTGGACAACATACTAGGAAAAAACGGGAAATTGGTTTTCTGAACTCTTCTTATGAGCAAAATACCATTAAATCAATCTTCGCTGATACTAACACCAGTTTGAGCAGGAAAGTGTTATATTCTGTACACTATTCTACTCAATTGGGTTTTATTTTTCTTCAAACTTGTGGGTGATTGCAAAGAGCACAGTTTTAGCAGTGTGTCATACAAAAGATACTGATGTATAGTAAGGTGGCCACATACACAAATCATCAATGAGGATGCCTGCACAGAAAAGTGCCTCTGTCTTATCAGTATATACTACTTTGGTATAACTTGTCCCTGATTCTTCTGTCTGTATTTTCCTATACATTCCTAAAAACATGGGAAGTATCCTGCTGAACTCCTCTCTTTTATCAGGGTTTGCTCTCTGAACTGTTTGCAATAATTACAAATTTGCCTGTTTACCATGTAAGGAGTGCAGCTGTTCAAAGAGCTACGGGGAAAAACTTCAAAACAAATCAAAAGCAACCAACTAACCGTGAAAGTGAAGTATTAAGACAATTTGCTGGTATTGGCTAGGTATTACTCATGAGAAAAAAGAAGAGGGGCAAAGTAAATGAGTAGTTCATTAGAACTGTTGTCAGTACAATATGTGAGGTGCACTGGTAATTCTAGCATCAACCTACACACCTTAGAAAACAAAGGTATCCTGCTAATACACAGCTGACACGGATGTAGACTAGCAATTGAGTTCTGATTTTATCAACACTTAGAAATAAAAGATGTCTACCTCCTGACAGGAAACCATGCAAATGAGAAGCCTGTTCCACTGATCACTGTTCCAAGTCACTGATCTGATGAAGAAGGCTTCAATGGCTCAGGAAGCAAAGCCTTGACTGGAAGCTCTAACAACTGATTGAAAAAGCAGCCACTTAGAGTGGCCTCCTGGATCACACCGCTGCTGGCTACATCAGTTCTGTGTACACTGTCAAGGGGTTGGAAAAAAGGCAAACCTGATCTTAAATGTAATTCCATGCCCTGTAAGCACTCAGTATGTCAGTTCTGCTCTCAAGGTAACATCCACTGAAAGATGATTAAGGTTACTGAAAAACTCAGGTTGTTGAGAAGTGTCTGATGGGGATGGCTGCTTTGAGGATCAAAATATCCAGAAAGAAACTCAATGTCCAAGGTCTCCCAGTCCACATTTCCTCCTGCCCAAACCACAACAGCATAAAATGATGGAATACTTTTTGTACTGACTGGGTAAGTACTCATTTAGTTCAAAATCACATAAACAGGAGAAAAAAGGAAGTCGTGTTTGCTTACATACTCATGGTTGTTTGCTCCTATAAATGAAGCTTTTGAATCACCAGCATATTTCTTTCATCCTTTTCACAGACCTTATGCTCTTTTCACAGTATCTGACTCAGGACAAGAAAAAGAAGTTCCAATACTAGGGTGAGAAATATTTACTTGCCCAAATAGAAAAGCACAGAACAGTTTCAATGTGCAAGTCTACAACAGCTCTAAGCTATTCTAAGATGCAAAAGATTCCTTCTTTGCAGAAGGTTTTCACAGAATAATGGACACAAATTTGTGGTGTAGTTTCTGTGTAGATAAGTGTTGCCAAGCCCTTAAAAACATAAATGTGAAATACTATCTCCTCATTACAGCATTCCTCCCCATCACTGTAGTGCTAAGTGGTCTTACCACGTTTAATGTGTTTCCACTTCTCCGAGTTGTCAAGAATCTTATCCCTGTTTTACACCTGGGGAACTGGGGCACAGAAAGGTTAAGCATATATCTAAATAGCAAAACTATGTCCATCAGGTAAAATCTCTAACACAGATGTGTCTTCAGTATGGACCTAATCCACCTACAATCTGCTTTTAAGGATATAATTTCCTTTGCAAAGAGAAGCTGGAAGTAGTAAGGGGGGTTATGTCCAAATGGAAAGTTCCTCTCTAAGAGTGCCTTGCACTGACAGTTCTAATGCACTGCATACCAAGGGACCCAGGGGACTTAAACAAAACCATGCACCCTGCTTTGTCACAGGCACCTCATTTAACTGAGGTCTAATAAATAACAGATTAAAGCCCTGGCTGCGATATCATCTCTTCTCTTGCTGTGATTCTTGTAAAATTGTACAAAAAGGACTTTCAAAAACAACTCTGAAAAAGCCAGAAGGTCTCTTTATGAAGGCAGCTACAAAGATTTAAAAATGACAACAGAAAATCAAAGCGTTAGAGTAGGACTTTGCTCAGATGGTATCTGCTGATGGCCAAGGCACGCTCCACATCCAGTGCTGCAGGCATGTCCTGAGCAGCTGGAGATGTGAGCACCCAACACCCACGCAGCACGTGGAACTAACCTGGGTGCTCTGGGACTCCAGAGGCTCCTCTGGGCTAAGTGACATGAGACCAGGGCTGCAGCACGGGATACTCAAGGACAAGGACTGCAGGGAATACTGCCACAAACTCCCTGTCTGAGGGAACATCATTCAACGTTGGCTTAAATTTACTGGATTAAGGCAATGCAACAGTAGTGTTACTGAAATGGCTTTGATTTTGGCTCTTAGGTGTCCTTGAGTTCCAAGATTTTAACTAATTACTTTGAGGCTTATCCACCAACATAAGAAGGGCCTGCTAGGAAATGATCACAAACATCAGCAGCTGCTATGCATAGATGCTACTGATACAGAGACAGCTGGGTACACATTTCTGCGGTCATTTCCTTGATGAATAGAGAGTGCACTGTTGCACATAAAAATGGCATTGTCAGCCTCTCTCAAAACACTATAGGTTCGGTCCTGATCTGAATGACTACGACTTGTCTTTAAGCGACAGAAAGACTCCAAAATCTGTCAGGCCTTGTCGTGCTGGCATTCCATGCCTAGGAAGACAATAGCTTTCACCAGCAACTCTCAAACCTGCAAGGCGTGCATCTGATTCTGCAAAAGGTTACAACGGACATGTCACTTAAGTGCACAGAGAACAGAGGTTTTGAAAAGGATACTCATTCAGCCAGTTAGGTTCATGCTCCAGCAGGAGCCAGAAATACATGTCACAAGCCCTCTGGGGAAACAGAAGTGCTCCAGGCAGTCAACCCAGGACAGTTGGCAATACAAGGTCCAAGAGAAAGAGGAAATCTCTTCTTCAAAGGCTAGCAGGGGAAGGGGCAAAACATGGGCATGTTGAAGCCTGCTCCTAAATGTCATTATTCAAGGGGAAGTTAATGACTCTTCCTCTCATACACAGGATGTGCTCTTCCCCCATAAGCTATCACTTAAAGAATCAACTAGTACTAACTAAGCACGCTATTAGCTGTTGATATTTAATAATGCAAGAACAGAAGCTACAGTTCTGGCCTTGCCAGGCCTCTTGATTAAGGGCAGTATTGTAACTAACAGTGCCTTTGGCACTTTGACAGGTTCATGAGGTTAGGGAAAGTTTCTGACAGGATTTCCACATCAGTGCTTTGCTGAATCACTCACTGACCAACCTCTCTAGACAAAAAAAAAAAAAAATTAGAAAAATCTTGTGGCTTTAGAAAAAAATCCAGAAAATTATGAAATTTTCTCACAAGGTATTGCTCCAGACCTTTAGATGTGGCAAAGAGCAGAGCAACACCTGCAAATCTTGGACAGTTGAATTTTTCCATTGTATCAGCAAAATGATTATTCAGTAATGGATATACTGGTGCCCCAGTAAACAAAAGTGCCCAAGAGTGACTGATACCGCAGTACCTCAGGGCATGAAGAGGGAAATTGTCAATAATACAGAGAGCTGATGAAGAAAAATGTCGAGGTGCTCCTAAATTAAACCAAGTTAGATCAGTAAATAGAAAATCTCAGAGTGGGGACACAGCAACTTATTCCTGTAGAATCCACATTTACACCCTGAGTACTTGAATCAGTCATGGATGTCTTGAGCCCCAGAGAATAAACCAAAACACAAAAAACCCAACCAGCCAACCAAAAAAACCACACCAAAACCCCCCAAAAAGCCCAAACCCAAACAAAAAAAGAAACAAACAACGAAAAAGGAAAAATGAAACCCAAACTTGCGCCAAAAAAACCCATGCACAGCCCTACTAAACCATTTCCACGGAAGCAACAATCCAAGCTGAACAAATTTCGGAAGAAGATACTACCTGCATTAACCAGCAACAAAGCTTTAAAAGGCTATAAAAATACAAGAGCAAATATACAAGGAAATGTATAAGCAAATGCAAAAACAAGACCAAAACCTAGGAAAATAATTTTCCAAGTTTCCTTCTAATGAGATGAATTAGGCCAAGGAACAGTCCCCGTTGCTCGGGCAGCATGAAGTTGGACAGAGCACTGGAAATGCACACTGCAGGGAAACTTGGAAGCCAGACACTTTCAAATGTCCTTTCCATCTTTAGCCTCTCTTATTCTACAACTAACAGGTCTAAACTGTTAAAGAGTTTCCAGGTTTTCACTAAAACAAGGATGGATATTTGTCATTGCAAAGCTGCCTCTAACAGGCAAGCCAGAGTCGCTCAAAGGAACGAGATAAAACAGAGATGTCAGAGCTCTCCCGCTGAGTGCTTTAGCCCGAGTGCTCAGTTTAGCAACATGAAGATGTTTATGCTGCCTGCAAGAGGACTTCAAATGGCTTGTCTACAGAAATTACTTTAGAGGAATATTACACATGACATCATCCAACTACATTAAGTCAGTTCAATTACTGGTAATCAACTTAGAATATATCTGTGTAGTTATTTTTAGAGGTTTTACTGAGGTTTATTAGGAGAACATATTCTAGCACTCCCTTTATTAAGATGCCATAATGCTCAGCTATTTTGGAAAAGAACCATTTTAATTTTTTGCCTTTTGTGCAACATTTGGGGTTTTGAAGGGTTTTATCCTTTCTTACACTCCCCATAGTTAGTTACTTCTGAGGACAAATGTCCATTGATTAACAATGAAAACACACAGGTTGCAGAGAATTTAATTAAGGGATAGACTACAGAGTGCCAGGTCTAACTATCCAGGAATTTGCTTCTCCCTTCTCAATGAAGCTCAAGGAAGACTCAAAATCCTGACAGCCTCCAAAGAAGTTACGGTTCTTGTTTTCAGAGCTCAAAATAACACAGCTTGCAAAGGACAGCATAGTTCCCAACAAACACACTGGGATAGCCAGTTTTACATTTTGGATGCTGGATGCTGCTGGGATGCAGTAATTCAGGGGCAGGGGGGCTCTGCAGCCCTGCCCATGCTGAGGGGGCAACGCTACAATTTGCTACATAATAAAAAAAGAGTTTCAGCAGCGCATGAGTAGAGCAGGCTCTTCTGTGGCACCACCACTACACAGGGAAACTTCTCACTCCTCTGGGAGCTGGGAAAGAGAGTAAATATATTTTAAAACCATCTTCTGCTTACCTATTTCACATGGATGCTGTCTTACCTCTCACACCATAATAAATCATGATGGAATCCATAAAAATAATATTAAGCTAACATGAGTGGGGTGAGGATAAGTTAAAGACAAACCAAGTTAAAAAAAAAAGTCTCCCTCCCACTCTCTACTTCCACCCTATCTTTAGACTATCTTTTATTACTTGACCAACATTTTTTAAGGGTCTGTTTTGTTTTCTATACACATGTAAGTCCCATTACTGTCAGTGGAAATTATGTATGCACATCAGTAGCAAACCAGACTGCAGGATATTTAGCTCTCTAAGGTATCCATGTCCCTGTTACAGTCATGTTTCAGGAGAAAAGCCAACAAATATATTTGGAATTCTGCCTTTTAACAAACACCATATTACAACAGGCAAAATACTGCCTGATTCTTCCAAATGGAGGCAATACACAAGAGAGAATCCTACTTAAATCAACAAAAGACTGGATTAACAGCATTTATCTTTTCCCACCATTCCCGCAATGTTGCAATGTCTCGCATGATGAAATTGATCAGAAATATCTCTGTAGAGAAACAAAGACAGGTTTTTCGGCTAACCTTTATACTTTATATATATAAATAGTTAAAAAATTACAGCAATACTTGAGAATAGCAAACAAGAAGACTGTAATATTTAGTTACTAGGACGAAGAGTACTTTTCCATTCACAGACCACAAAGAGCTTTTACAATATTGGATCTCCATTGCCATAAACTGGAGGAGGAAATAATGGGTAAAGTGGAAGAAATCTGGCCAAGAACTGAAATGAAAAGGAAACCATTTTTCCTAACTCCTCATCTGACATTTTGTCCTCTGTAGCCTGTCAAGCTCTTCTTGACAAGCCAGTGTGCTGCCCTCTCAGAAGCCAAAATCCCATGACATCATGGAGGTTATCCTTTTCCACATAAAGAATCCTGATATGCAAAAGCTCTGACAATAACCTGTTCATTCAACTTGCCACTATTCTTCCAAGTATGAACTCCCTTCAGATACCTACACGAGTTTTCTTCCTCAGGCTTTTATAGTCATGCGTCTTCAGAGTTCCTCGACTTCTAAGGCCAAGAGTGAAAAACGCACATTAGCAGCAGCATATTCATCACTGTGTGCCTTAAAATCAGAGGAAGGCACTTGATTTCCAGTAAGAGCATGTATTTTCATTCCACCACTAATCATCCCACTGCAATGTTTTCCCTAAACCACACTTAATGTTTTTATTAAGAAATTAAATCTAATCATGAATGCAGGGATAGGAACTACAGAGTCTCTGGGCGCAGACACTTGTCCTGCCAGGCTACACACCACCAGACTGTAAAAGCAATCATGCTTTTTAAAACTCTGTATTTCTTCAATGAACTCACTGCTCTCTCTGTGCCAAATGAAATTCTGACAGGGTCTCAAAACCAACACAAAAGGTGAAATGAAACTTAATGAGAGTTTTGCAGCTGAAATCCACAAAGATTGATCCTATCCAAAGTTATTTCACTTCTGTCACAGGAGGAAAACTCATATAATAGACCTTAAGCTTCCTCTGAACACCTCTGTTTTTTTCAAACAGACCCATATTAGCAGTGTATTAGCAGTCACAAATGCTAGTCTAGACATTACAGCTACAGCCTCCTTTAATCCTCTCTGGCTCATATATATCTGCATGCACTAGGCTGTGTTCATCCACATGGTTTTCTTGGCAATTTGCATCTCTCAAGGACCCTGGCCTGAATATTGCTCTAGAAATATCCAGTCCATCAGTTTTACTTATAAAAGTGATTAATTGAAGACTCTAAGCTGTTACTACCTTGAATAGGAAATAAAATGTCACTCAGCAAGCCATAAATCATGAAAGCTGCCAATAAAAGCATCTGAACCATACAAGTCAGAATCAAGCAAGCCTACTATCTGGAAAAAATGCACATCCTTGCAACAAAATAAGACAAATTACTTGTTTTATTAAACAGCTATAAACTTTTCAGACAATAGCTGACTTTGTGCAAAATATCCTTCCCTGATTTATCATGGATAATAAGCCTGTGGATGCAAACATTCAGGCATTTTTAATTTCTTTTTTTTCTTAAGGGTGTGAGTCGTAAGGATTGATCCAAGCCCTCTGAAGGCAGCGGTGCTTGTCAATGTTTGGACAAAATTTGAACTCTTTTTGGTGGATGCCTATCTTATCTCCTACTCGTTCATTTATTTATTTACTTTTCCCCCCCTTAATAATTTAACAGTCTGACAGCAAAGAACTGCTTGATTCTCAAGTAACATATTGACTTTGTAAGGAGTAAATGAAACAAATGAAATCATTTAGTAAAACTTACTTGTAATGACAACACATCTATCATAACACGATTAATTTTATCAAGCACACTGTCTATTAGCTTGTAAAGAAATACTGTAAAATAAAAGCAGTCTCGCTGGCACATTGTATTGTCTTCCATAAGGTGTTTGCTAAACAGTGTAGCTATATTGTGATAGTGGCTTTCACTGTAAATCTGTTTCTCTCATCAGTGTTGTTTTCTCTGTTTTTGATAAATCTCTTTTACATGTGGCAGCGTAGGAAGAAAAAGCACTTCAGTAAGGCAACTCCTACTCTACAATGATTGTGGAGGGATAGCATTGAGTATTTGTTTTATGTCTGAAAGGTCTTATATAAAAATATATAATGTATGTAGCATGTATAATATATACTGTATGTAGCATGCCAAAATGTGCGTCGACAATTTGAGACATGCAAGCTACCATGCTTCCACTTTTTCACAGCAGGAATGGTGCACAACAATCATTAACAGAGTCTGCAATACATGGATCTTGCAGTTTTCTAATAAATCAAGTGGCCTGGTGAAGAAAGATATCTTAAGTTACATTGTTCTCAGGAAATTAAAAATGCTTCACAGTACATGACACCTATCAAGAGTTGTGAATAATTATAATCATAGTCTAACAAAACCAATCTACTTCATAATTATTTACAGTGCTTTTGACTGCCATACCTAAATGCTGCCTAAGTAAATTATTTCTGTACTCAAAGATTAAGAGTAGCTGTAACAGAAGAATCTGGTCTTTTCCCCCATCTCCAAACAGAGCCTCCCAGAGCACAGGGCTGTCTTTAAATTTGTCTTGGACTGAGTGTTTCCAAAGGCTTTTTAGAACACGTAAAAAGTGGGTTGCTCCTGTTTCTACCCAGTCTTTTCACTGTCCAGGTTTCCCCATGAGAAAATAGTCTGAACCTGAATTTTCAAGTGTTTTGCTCAAGGTCTTACATGATGCCTTGCTGCAGAAGGACACAGTAAATTAAAAGGTAATGCTCTTGGATTTAGCAGGAATGTTTTCTTGATCCCAGCCCTCCATCTGCAGAAAATAACGTCATTTCTTTGAAGCAGCTAATGACAGGAGCAACAACCTGGATGTCAACCACAACAGCAGGATTTTGCATAGCAGAAGCAACCCCAGGTGATGAACAGGAACTATGGATGGAACTGCCATGTGAAGAGAGCCAGATACAGCTTGTTTCTGAAAAAAGTAACTCTCTGAAATATCCTTCCATGGCTTGTTATTACATTAGATTTTTCTTGTTCCCTTGCTGCAGCTGTCTTTAACAAGAAGATTTTAAAAAAGCAAACACAGGTGTTTACCCAAGGATCAATTCACCTGCTGTTTCTCTGCTCCACCTGGCCCTGTCGCTCTCTACCTGGCCCAGCCGTACAGCTGGGATGACTCATCTCTGCACGAGTACATTTTCAAATGATCTATTTTCAGGGTTTGGTTCTGCAAAAGGAGAAGGAAGGATAAAGACCTTTCTTTAACACCACATCATTTACCTACTTTGCATCACTCTTTTACCTTTCCTGAAACAGCAAAAGCACAGCAGCTGAAGCTTCCAGACTTTTAAATGCCAGGCTAATGTGCAATTCACCCCTTTGTAATGAAAGGCATCATAATTCATGGGCATCTGCATCATCCTCCCCCAGATAACAATTTACTGAAGCAGTGAAAAGGAAAGAGCTTTCCAAGTTTGTTGCAAAATTTCAGATCTGTGTTTGAATGGAGTTGATGGATTTCCAGAAGCAGAGTGGAGTGCTCTGCTTTGAATTAGCCATTATCTTTTACATCCCTCCATGTTTCCTGTCATCACAAAAGAAGATGAGTTACCCTTTAACTTACTGTAGAATCATCTCTGACTACCAGCAAAGGGGTAGTTAGTGCTATTGGCAAGGATGATTTAGGAGGCAATTTCAAAGTTCAGCTAACTATAAAAACAGAAGTCATACTAAAACAGCCTCATTCATTCTGCATACCGAGTGCGAGGGAAGCAGGGCTTAATACCACAAGTGCTGGGAGATGTGACAGTATGATGCAAAACGGCAGTTTCTCACTTTCTCCCTTGACAAATGTATCCAGCTTTGCTGACAAGAATAGGTGCTCATCAACCACTGCTAAAATATAGTATATTAAGTATGACATCAGAGCCCAGACCAGATCTGACAGGCCTAAGTGCACGAAGAGGAAATCCTTACCTTACAGATCCAGCAGAATAATCCCGACTTTACATCTTCTATATTTAAACAAACTAAGTAACCTGACAGCTGCAGACAAAGGCTTGATTCTAAACTTATTTTTAAACATATTTTTAAGCCTCCTTTAATGAAATGTCCATTGTTTCAGAAAGTTACAAGTCCTTTTCTGTGCCTTAAGAATAGCAGCAAATGCCCTCAAGTTGACAGTCAGAAGCCTTTTTTGCTTTGACTTTTTTCTTTACCTGGCTTGTTACTTTTACACATACGTATATATACATAAAATTAAGTTTTTGCCACAGAAAACCAAACCACTCTCAAAATTAAAAAAAAAAAAAAAAAAGAGAGAGAGAGAGGGAGCAACTGTGTATTCAAAATTGTTTAACAAAAATTTTGCTATGGAATACTGTCGCCTACAAGAGGGGTTCCCAGCATTTTGTATCACTGTGTCCCTCAATCCTCATCCTCTTTTCATGACCAAATGCATGTTTATCATCAAGGCTTTAATCACAAGCACTACTGAAACAGTTGTTTAATAAGGCTTCTCAGAACTTTACTATGGCTAACAGTCCATCAGAAACCTACAGTTCAACAACCAGTGATCAAAAGGTAACACTTTTTCCCATGGATATTCAGCTGCCAGAGGCACAATAAAGAAACACTGACATTGAGACAAAGACCACCACCATCTGTCAATCACATACTGAAGTAAACCATACTTTTGAGAAGTACCACTCCAGAAAGAGTAAACCCAAATAAACTTGTGTATATTTATCTGTGTACTTGACAGTAAGCTGACTCTTAATTTCATAATGAGAAACACAGACTCCTGAAAATGCAAAGGGCCTTAAATGCACCTGATTTTCCACCAGCATTTTCAAAATAACAGGAACATTATTTAGGGAGATAAAATCAGCAAAACAGTCCATGTGGCTTATTTAATCTCCAGGGTACTCATTTTATGTCACTCTGCAACTTCACACTTCATATATCATCATACAACATCTTGTTATTAAAAAACACCCATAGATACTTAAAACAGAGAGCCCATGCAAAATTTCTATGTGATACTCCATTGGTAGGACTGCTAGGTGATTTTTGACTAGGGCTTGAAGCCCGTGTTTAATATTGACCTAACTCTGGCAGTGATCATGATGCCCATCAGTGGCCATTTGTTCCCACAACAATCCAAACAGGTAACTTGTTTTCCCAGACAGCTCTACGAAAACATCAGCTGCCAATGACCACACTTAAGTGACTTTAAGACTTCAGAGTTAATGTCTCATTGAAATAAATGGAACAGTCCCCCACTCGTACAGTTTTTCTTCCAAAGGGATTTGCAAACTCTGGAAGTTGTCACCAAATGTGTCTTTCATAACGTGATGTTGGGAAAAGTTACCATGGCAAAAGGAATAGAAACTAAGTCCCACTGTGCTCTCCAGAAGCAAGTATAGCATCTTTAAAAGAAAAAAACCCTACTATAAATAATAGTGACAATTTCATTCCTCTTGTAATTGTTTTACAGTCCACAGGTTACCTGAAATCTAGGTGAGAAATCCATCTCCATTAAGTAATGGTAGAAAAGACTATGACCCCATTAGACATACAAGCAAACCATTATATGAAAATCTTGCCCATTCGGCTTTTGACAGTACTTTTGCATTGACAGTTTCCTGGTTTTTCCTAAGCATCAGTCTATTTTCCCTCATCCAGTAAAACTGGTATTAGGAACAGAAAAGAAACAAGCATTTTAACTTTATTGAAATTTCCCGAGGCAAGTAAAAGAGGTACAGAAGCTGGGATGTAGCACCTGAATTAATTTCATTGTGGTTTTTTATTATTTTAATTTCTTATCTCATTGACAAATTTTTTTAAGCTCATTCTTTCAGGGTTATATTTTGGAACTCTGGTCAACCCTCAGTCCATGTGGACATCTAATAAAAGAAGGTACAGGCAAGCCTTTGCACACAAGACTTCAGGGTTGTTACCATTTTGGCAATACACTCCCTGATCCAGGGGTATATCTACACCCATTATCTGGCAGTATCTAAGGGCAGTCGTAATTAAAGCTATTAGAAAGAGGTGTCTGTTGTGAAAAGGGAAAAAGGAGGTTTTGCAGTTTCTCTGAATCACCTCTGCGATGATAATGCTCCTTCCTATCTTTTTAATGAACGCAGAAAGAGCTAAGGCTCAATGTTTTCATTCTATTGAGAGACCGATTGGACTCACAAGCTATTCAAAAGTTAAATGTGGAAAAAAATCCAAATAAAACATTCCTCCCAGACAAAAATCACATGCCCAAACAATCACAGATGCTGTGACAGTGTCTGCACTATCAGGACATTTGGAAAGGTAATCACGTACCCAGTGCAATTTCATTTTCAATGGCAGTTCCACACATTTGTAAGTTTCTGTTCAAATGCCAGAAAAGGTGACAAGGTAACAATTCTTCTTCAAATCAAGACTAGCTAGGACTGAGTTCAGCCCTTGGAAAGGAGGAACAATAGTCTTTCTCTCCTTCATAGTGATTTCCTGTGTCTTTCTTGCATTCAGAGTGGGATAAAAGCTATTGTTATGTCATGCTGGTATATATAGGGTAAACGAAAATCTTCTAAGAATGGAAAATAGGATAACATTATAGGATTGCACCATATTCCCCCGGAGTTTTGTAAAACACCTTATCATCAGTTCCTTCCATGAGACCGGTGCTGCCAACCAACAGTAGTTAAGTAGCTCATGTCCCAAACCCCATTTTACATTAAGCACATTTAAACATAAACATTCAAATTGAAAATGTGAAACTATAACGAATGCAGTGGAAGATGCTAACTGTGAAACAGAACCAACAGTAGAAAAATACAAGCTGCAGTTCTTCAAAGATTAAAATCTAACAAAGCACTGCATTGATAAAAGGGAGAGTACTCAGCAGCAGAAGTCAAAGACAGATAAATGGTCCTGGCAATTGCAATTTAGGATTCAGGCTAGAAAATATTGACAGTAGAGTTATAATCCCAGTGCTAATTTTTTTCATGGTCTCTCTGCTATCATTAAATTCTCATTTAACAAGAACTGCCTACCAAACGATAAATCCAGTTTAACTCTTAAGAAAATGGATCCTCGAATCCTGTCTTTACTTCAACAAACATCATCACTCCACTGCATTTCATTTTTTATCTGAAAAAACCAGCACTCTCTACTCTTCTGGGTGACAAGGTTAGGACATAAGTACACAGACTTTTTCAAGGCCTTAATTGGAAATACTCAGTGCCAGCGTGTGGTCCCCAGCTCATTGCCTGGGATTTGAGAATGCTGAGCATGGAATTAGAAATTGGTTTTTGAGAAGGCAAAGACCACCACATATCAAATATATCCCTGGGGATATTCTGAAAACCAGAAACTCCAGAAGCTCGTCTTGACATCAAAGGCATCTAACTCCTGTCTATTCAGCTGTTGATGATTAACAATATAAGTATTTTGATATCAGCTCTCAAATTGCATTAACTGCAGACTAAGTTATCATGATCTCGTAAGGAGCCCTGCTTGACCAAACACCAGGCATTAACTTCAGCAGACATACAAAGGCTGCATTTGTCCTGTTTCTTACACCCTAAGCACAAAACCACAAGAAGATGAAGTCAGAAGTTTCCAAGAGAGGTCATCTAACTCATCCAAGGTAGGATTGATTAAACATAACCAACATCAACACCCTGCTGTTCCACCTGTTCTTAAGATACTCCAAATTAACAGAAACCCCACAATGACTGCAGACAACAGATCCTTGTAGCTCCCTGCTACCAAAATAAAGAAGAGTCCTTGCTCCCAATCTTATTACATTGACAAATGTAACTACTATATTCAAGCTAAACTGAGTTTGTGATGACCAATCTAAATATTTAAATAACGTACATTTCCTTTATTGTTTCCTGGAAGTTGTGTTGTGGACAAACACATTTTGAAAGGCCAAAGTCCCCTTTGCTTTTTAATTGTCAGGTATTTAGGACGGTTCTGCCATGATGCCAACATGGCCTGTGCAAAGACAGAGCACAAAATTTTTCCAGTAAACAAAAAACATGACACCCAACTGCATGATGCCAGGAAAACAAGGATTTAAGAAATTACTGGGAAAATTATAAAAACACAAATAAAAATAGTCTATGGCAGCTAGATTGAAAAAAAAAAAAAAAAGTGGAGGGGGACCATCAAAAAGATAAGTAAAACCTTGGGCTTTCTACTATTGCTTATTTTCTTTAGACTTTTACTGCCCTAAAACCTTTGGTCCAACTTTCATTTCAAATTTTATTAGACTAGAATCTAAGAAAATAAATAGTTAAAAAAAGACCCTTTTTCCAACAACAAGTTCTCAATGCGTTCAATGCCTCAGTAAGAAAAAAAAATATTATAAATGTTTCTGGTTTTCACAGAGCTCTTAAGGGTGATCTGTCACAGTCTCTTAAGATGATCCTGTTTGTTGTTAAATCTACAGAAACTAAGTTTTAAAGGTTTGGGTTTTGTCTCCTTTTTTAAACAAAAAAAATCCAGAAAATATATATTATAAACTCTCTCACTAGCCAAAAATCCTTAGCAAAGCAATTTAGGACAACTTTTCTAATCTTCACAAAGGCAAAAGTTTACCAAAGCAATAAAACTGTTTAAAATGCCTTCTCATCTAGAGCATGTCAGCAATGCTGAATTGAAATGTGCAATAAAATTTATATTACAGCCATATTGTTTCCCCTTCACTACTTTAAAACATGGATGTTCAAACCCAAAATCTAAACACTCCCATTGCTTTTTTTGTTTCATAATTGCAATTGGGATGAGCCATTTTACACAGATCATCTTCCTCAGTCCTTTTCATTTCATTGGCTTCCACAAGCTCAACTAAAGAAAGCTCTACCCAGAATTGCTGAAAAGCAGTAACAGACTGCAGTCATTTTTTTTTTAATATTTGTTCTTTTATTTTTCTCCAAAGACTCTGCGACTATCAAAATACAAATGGGGCACCCAATACCTAACTCACATTTCGAAGGTAGCACAAGGGGGCAAAGGTAGCACCAGAAACCGTTGCCAAACGTCTGCAGCCCAGGGAAACAATGGTCCTTGAGAAAGGTGCAAGGGCATCTCCCCTGGTCTGAGGGAAGTTAGACTATTAAGGCTACTCATTAGAACTATCCAGTGAAATAAATCACTCTATAAATACAAACACAGAGAACTTTGTTCATGCTGTCAGTGAAAAGTACCTCAGATGTGTACCTTAGTCACATTGAACAAGTGGTCAGGAATATTGTACTTAAACCTCAGGTGACAAAGGTGTCCTCCTCCTCAGGGAGGACAAAGACATCCAAACCAGCTCTAAACAACTTAGCCTTGATATTGCAAACTGAGGCAATACGGAGTTCTGTGCAAGCCAACCTCACCTATATGCCTGAGCAATAACACGTGCAGCAGCTTCCAAACTAGATGAATCTTTGTATTCTCCATGCAGCAGAAGAATTTGAGATTTTATGCTGACACCTGTAGTGTGTTGGTCCCACAACAGGAAACCCTGAACCTCGCAGCCATTTCAATTGTTAGACAGCACACACCAGGAAAGGGGAACTTGACATCAAATAGGAACAAAGAGAAATCTGGCACCTGAATGTACTGCCAAAGAGCTTTAACTTTGGGAACTGCTGTGCACTTCTTTACGGGGCATTGATGCAGCAGTCCCAGTCTAAAATGCTTTGCTGATATGGGATAAAACTAAGCACATGCCTGAGTACTTCAGAGATGTGAGAAGGCTCCACTCAAGAGCTTTGCAAAATTATGGCTTCTCACTGCAGGTGCCAAAGCAGCACTTTGTTGTTGTCAATAATCAGCATTGGATACTTTCTCCAAAGGTCCTGTCAGAACTCCCCAGTCATCAGAGTGCAATTTCACATGGCAGCCAATGCCCTCCACCCAAATCAACTCTCATTCCACTATTACAAATTTTAATTTTTAATTTTTTTTCCCCCCTGGAAAATAAACTTCTTTTCCTAGTAAAATCAAAACTTTAAGCCTCTTCTTGATGAGAGTTGTTTGGATTCTTTCCTTTCCCCTCACTGTTATTTAGATTTCATGAACAGCACACTTTTGACTTACAGTCTTGCACACCACAATCTAGAAATATAAATGTGTTCATATAATTTCCCAAAGTCTGCTTTTACTCTCTGTAAAAGAAAACTTGATTGCTGCCCTAGAGTACATATACATTTCAAACCCTCTGGTCTTCTGAAATGACTGACTGCCATAAACATATGTATTAATCATTCTATACTGGGTATTCCCATCCAAATAGACATAATTAATCTATTTTTTTTTTAAATCAGCTTTTTAAAGTTACAGATTGTTACGAGCTACATTTCAGTAAACAATAGATTTTCTTTGACTTTATGTTACATTTTATTTGCATTAATCCAAATTATTACTCCCCTTCTTAAACAAACATCAGGAATACTGGCAGTCAGTACCTTCCTCCCAAATGCACAGCAGCAACACACAGAGCTACTTCTAACATGAGAGGTAATTTTTAGCAACACAGCAGCAGGGGGTGGAAAGAGAACCTAGAGAATCAAATCCATTCTCACCAACATCTTGGGAACCATTGGTATTCTTTTACATCCTTCTCTTTGCACAGAAATACTTTTCAGTGTGTACTTTAAGATAATAGGTTATGGAAGGGCATCTCATCAACGAAGACAAGAAAACTCCAGAAGCCAACCAGTGCAGAAGAATCACCTCTTAAGGCAGCCAAAGGAAGCTGCTCTACATCATCCTTGTTAGGGGCCAAACTGAAAGAATCTGCTCTTTATGCAGGAATGGTAAAGAACTACCCACAATTACGCTTCTACTCTTCCCAAATCCAGAGAAACCATTACTTGTGTTTTTAAGCCACTGTGAGATTTAAGTCTTATCTCCAAGACACCTTAAGAATGGCACTGACAGGACAACTATTGGATGCCTGCTCTAATTCAGTGGCAAAACTAGTCTTAAGGGGCTTCAGATATATGAAATTCTGGTCTACTCACGTCAATATGACTTTTTCCATTTCACAAGTGAAAAGAACAGATAATGGAATTGTCCATATCAGAAAACTTGGTGCCTCTGAATTAGGAGAAAAAGCTACATTTAATTTTATTATCTGAGATTGAAATTTGTCTCACTTAGAAAAAAGCCATAATGGACACTAAAAAAAAAAAAAAAACAAAAAAACCAACCACCCATTACAGCAAAAAAAGCAACTTTGTTATATGAGTTAAATATATTGTTTAATTAGTTTTCTAAATGCATACACTGAAAAGCCATTAGACAGCCATTAGGAGTAATATACCCATTTTCTTTTTACAATCACCTGATTTACAATCAGCCAAATTTCTAAAGTAATTCAGTCAAACAACATTTCTGGCACTATTACCCCAGCAAAGTTTCCAATTCCCATTTTTGACTGCGATCACTGTAATTTTCCCTTAGGCTCTAAAGCGCTGATGATCATCTTTGTTTCATCAGATTTACAGAGCATCTCTTAGGTTAAAATGTGCCTAGTATGTTTATGGTCTCATTTCAAGATCCAGAAATCTGAAACTCTTTTGCTATTTTTATGAAGTAATCTTTAACAAAACCAGTTTTCTGTTCTCCTCATGTGGGGAAAAAAGAGATCGCTTTAGATAAATTTAAAGAAAACCCTGAGCTCCCAAAGGAGCAAAATCCATCTGGTGATTCACACCTCATCTGACTTACTACTTTATTAACAAAAACTTTCATAATAACCTTATTAACTAGCAACATATCTACACGAAAACTTGTCAAAAGGCTCATAACGACTTTGCCAAAACATTGTGGAATATCTCAGTATATCTCATCGATGAAAGAAAAAAATCACATTGTAAAAATAAAGCCTTTGAATATATTTTATTCTACAGCTTCTCTGATATTGTTTTTCATTGATGCATTATCACTCTAGAGATTCTGTAAGGTTTCCCGTTGTGTTTTCCCTACTTTGCATCAGCTCTGGTATACCCCAGTTTGGAACTGTGTTAGCCAATCAACAATGCATATGATATTCTATGGATAAAGTAATTGATTGTGGTACTTCACAGGAAACCAAGAGAGAGAGTGTGAGACAACGAGCAAATGTGCAGCACAGCTGTTAAGTGAATTTGAATCCTGATGTAACCAAACTAATATGCAAACCTCAAATCTATCCTTCTCCCGCAGTAACTGTTGTATTTATCCTTGCAATGCTTCAGTTGCTTGCTTTCCAAAATGTAAGACAGTTACGAAAAAAAAAAGTCATCTGGAAAATAAACAATTCCAAAGTTTCTTTAGAACATTTTGGTGAATTTTTAAGCTTTGCTTCTGCCAAACCAAACAAAAGTAGAAAGTAAGAGCTAAGAACAGACCACAGCATGAACGTGCCTCAATCCTGGAAGAAGATGCTCTTAACGTCCACCCTGCTCCCATAGGGAGCCGCCACCTGTGTTCAGGTAAGTTTTGCAATGTTCCTGGTGCAAACACCCACACCCAATAAGCACTGTCAGGCAATGTTTTATATTTCAAAACCAAGAGACAATTGCAGGCCATCACCAGCTGGCACCACTTACGGCTCTGCCGGAAAGCTGAAGGATGCCAATGTCTGAACAAAGCAACCCCTCTCCTCACCGCAGACAGGCTCTGAATGACCTTTACACAATGAGGCTCTCCAGAAAACACCAAGCTTCTATAGCGTGGATTTTTTCCAACCCATGGCATATTTGTGTTTGCTAGTTTGCTTTACAAGAGAGAAAGCAGCCTGGAGGAGCGGGACCAGCATTGCCAAGCCAAGCATGAAAACACAGCAACAAGTGAACAAATCCTTTCCCTCCTGCCAGGGGCCAAACTGGGGGAAAAGGGAAGAAATGAAAACTAACAAAATACAGGTGTTTTCACCAGCCCTGTCTGTCATTTCAGTAAAAAAAAAGAAAATTATCAGAGACTATGACATGACATACAGATGGAATACTGACGGTGGGCATGCTACTGAACAGGCATCTTGTATTCGGGTGCTGAGCCCACACTGTCGTACAGACTGAGTGCTGATGTTAATGCTACGAGAAATCTTGTCTGTTAATCAAAGACTAACAAATGAGCTTTAAGCATTAAAATGCTGGCTTTTTGTTATCTTCATATTCATTTCCTTTATACTCTCTCTATGATAGTAACAAAACCCTTGAATGAAGCCAAAGACCAAGACTCCAACGAACTGACTGGCAGAAATAATCAAGCCAATAGCACATATTGCCCTGACTGACACCCTGAGAAGGTGGCACATAACAATGAGAAGCACAGGGAACTAAATATAACACAAATATGGATCCTATTAGCATAAATTAAAAAAACCCAACAGGGTAAATTACTTTCTATGAAATGGAAAATGCTGCAAGAGTTGAACTTCACTGCAAAATTTCATTCGTGAAGAAACTGGAAGGTGAAGGACCTGAGAATGGGAATAAAATGAGGGAGGCATGAAGCCCAGAGGGCTACAGAGGGTCCAGGCACCTTCCCTGGTAGCTCACGGGAGCGCTGGGATGAGCCCCAGTGAGTGCTGTGTGAGTTTCACAGTCCAATGCAGGCCGCAGCAGGTGACCTGAGAGAGGACAAGTGGCACCAGTGGGCTGTGAGGCGCCTGGGGAAGAGTCAGAAAGTAAGATGAACCCCTGGGCAGAGAAAATTAACAAAGTAGGAAGGATCCAAAGCATTATGATTAATACTCTTTTTCCTACCAAAAAGAGCAGCAAGGTTTGAAATTCCCACATAACTGTTTGATCCTCCCCAACGAAGACACATAAGATCTAATGAAGTGCCTCTCATGTTCCTCCACAGATTCCCTTTGCCCTTTACCCACAGTCAGGGTTATAATAAAACAAAAGAACTTTTACTTTACAATGTAAAATCCAGATCATGTATTGTCTGACCACACATATTGTCTGACCAGATTACAGTTTAAAAAAAAACCAGGCACACAAATTACATCTGTCTTAGCCCAGTTGCTGACTCAAGTCAATGGTCTGTGCTCCACCATTTAATCTGATCAGCACTGGTTTGATCTAAAGGTATGAATGCACAGGAGATCTTTGATTTGGTAGAATCACATAGGTGTTCTTTTCCTAGAGAAAGCACCCATTTCCTCTCATGAAATACAAATATTATGTGAAATATCCACACTTGGGGGAGAAGAATGTCAATATTTGCAGCTGGTTTCTGAAGTTGGTCTGATCTGGATGAGTTGAGCCTAGACTTAATGTAAATTGTAACCAATCAAAATATTAGCAGCAATCCTAGCAGCATGGAAATGTACTGCAAGAATCGATCCCAAACAGTCCATAAATGACTATCAGAACTAGTACATTCATCAGTAGTTTTATATTAGTCAATAAAATAGAAAAAAAGTTTGAATAATCTGCATTCAAGAGCACATTGTTGAAGTAGGATCCGTATTATTTCCATGAGCATGTTTCCCTTCCAATTTTACAAAATATGCGTAGTGTAATGCTTACAAACTTTGTTTTATTCACTGAAAAGAAATAATCTCTTTAAAAGTATTCCCTTTAATAACAAAAATTACTTTCCAGACAATCCTACCAAATCTTTCCCACAGGCACTCTTTTCTACATTTAACTGAACAAGGTCCTCCTCTGATATCAGTGAGCTTTCAGAAACAAATCACAACTCCACCACCATACAGCCAGGCAGCGTGATGTGCAAGTAAACACCCTGAAGCCCTACAGCTGACAAGATGTAAAACTTTTGAAAAAGACATGTGCACACTCCATAATAAAACCCTGCATTTCTTTTAATTGGTAAAAGAGACAGAAGCCTTAATTTGGGAAGAAACATTCCTTTTATTTTTGCTATTTCCAGGCTACTGCATGTTAAGAACAGTGCCTGTAAGAGACTCATGCATTGCCTGTGGTGCAAAAGCGCCAAGGCTGCGCCTCTCTGCTTCAGAACAAATGGTCCAGTGTGCTTTTTGAAGCCCGCCAATACAAAATAACCAAATCTAATCCTTTCAACTAACAGCACGGTCACCAGATTGATTATGCCAGCTTGCTCAGTAAAATGCCTTTGGGTTTGTCGTGAGCATATGTTTTACCAACTATGGCAGTTTTAAGCTTTCCAAAACCTCACATTTAGAGAAATCAAAGATGTACCAACAGCAATTGAGTGCAAGGGTATCACTGCAGGTTAACTTCAGGTGGGAATCCTCTATGATGAGGTCTTGCCCAGGTGAGAGAGATTCCAGCACAACACCTGGCAAGAGCATGACAGTTACCACTGAAGAATCCCTGGCTTTTCCCTAGGATGGAGCCCACTGAAGTTTCACTGCGTTCCCCTTGAAGGGAATGCATCATCACCCCTAAGGCAGCTGTGTTTCTCAACTGGAACTCTATGCATGCAGGGATTTTGCTAGTACCTCCAAAACATAACACCTCATCTCACCTCTGTTGTAATCTCAGCTTTTATTACATGAAAGCAAATTGGTGTCATGCATCTAAACAATGTGAAACAGTGCTTCTCCACCAACAGACACCCATAGAACATTGCTAATACACTGGACTTCTTGAAATAACTATGAATACAATTACCCTAAAGTGTGGGCATAAATGTATACAACTTTTCTTCCCCACAGTTTTAGTAGAAACTAAGACGAATCAAGTATTAAGCCTCGGCAGTCAAAGCTGAGAGCACATGCAAAATATTTGCAATCATAAGTATAAGCAAGAAGGATACAAAAAAAGTCTGCTTGGCAGCCTACCCTACTCAAATAATTTAGCTCCTATAATATTCCTCAAAACTATGCAGGAGGAATAGTTAACAATTTAACTATTTTCCAAAGTTTAACAATTTCTGGCTACATTTAATAATAAAAAGTCTTTGAAACTATTTCCAGCTGCTGAGGTTGATACTTAGAAAGGTTTAGATATCTACCTTGAGTGGAGAGAACACCTTTCCCATCTGAGAGTTTCAGAAAGAAATTAATGTAAAGTTGTACAACTAAAAGTAAAATCAAATGGTGGTCCAACTGAAAGGGAAACGGTGCAGGGAAAAAAAAGCCATATGAGAAAGCAGCTCCAGAGTTCCTAACACCAGCTAGTTCAGGATGTGCAATAATCTGGGGTATCACAGCATGAATCGAAGTAAGCTCATCTGTCCAGCTTAAACAGAAATCACTGAAAATCATCTTCAAGCAAATGCATGTGAATCATTTTGGCTAATGAAAACATACCCCTCAAGCTGAAGAACTTATGTAAATTACATTTCTCCTAATTCTGCCAAAAACATTAAAGAAAATGGATTGGCCAAAGATAAAAGCAAAGTAGGCATGATAGATCATCCATTAGCAATACAAGTACGGCTAATTCTTCTTGACAGGGAAGTGTCTTGGGATACAACCCACTTTATTTTTTTTACTAAGTGTTTAGATGCGGTACATCCTACACATTTTATCCCCATATATCCTAGATTTCACTACCACTGAGATTTTACAAAGATCAGGCCTTAACAATAATGTATTAAGACGAGAAGAAATAAATTATTAAAGTATTTTAGCATACTAAAGAAAAAAAATTTAAAAATTAAACAGGAGATTTATAATCTCTGCAAGTACAGAAAGTAGTTTAAAATGGTGTGAATTAATACAGTTATCTGAATTAATAACAAGAAGGAATAAGTCACACTCCTATGGGGAATCACAAGGGCAGAATTAATATTGCACTCTACTCACTGTTAGACCAACTAGTGAACTACTGGGCTGGTTTGGGCTTTACTTTTTATCCTAAATGCATTTTTGGTGTGCAAGGTTGTACTGCATTCTCTAGCATACAACTTTGATTTATTCATGTAAACGTCAGAAATCCATCAGCAAACAACGCCATATGGAAGAAAAAGAGATATAATGGATTTTCTGTTTGCTTTAGAAACTTGACATCTGTGGATAGCATCATCTGTTACAATCCAATCACTTTTCATATTCCGGTCATTTTCATTTACCAATCCAAAATGCATTTTATCTGATGATACAAAAAGCTCTGGGAGGGGGATAACAGAGAAGAAATCATGTTTTAAAAACTTAAAATGTGAATATACTTTAATATTTTCCCTTTCACATCATACATTTAGAGAAAAGCAAACTCACATCTGTTCTAACTTAGCTTTTATAAAAAGAAGAAAACGTATTAGGATTATTTATATCTTGTCTGCATTTATGGCAAGATTTTCGGAGCCGGACCGAGCCACTGGTGGCACCCATCACCTGAGCTCCGCAAAGTTCCCGGGGGGCCGGGCTCGGCGGTACTTACCCCCGCAGAGCAGGAGGAACCCGGCTGTCCGCGCCGCCGAGCGCATCTTCCCCGCGCTGCTTCGGCCCCGCCTCGGCGCTCCGGGCAGCACCGGCCGGGCTGCCGGACGGTCCGCGGGCTCTCAGTCGGGCCGGCCCATGGCCCGGGCCAGCGGCAGCGGGCAGCGATGGGACGCACGGAGCCGAGCAGAACGGCCCGCGCTGGGATGCTTCTTCGCCGGTCCTTCCCTCGGTCCTCCTGGGTCCGGTGCCGCCCCGCCGCCACCGGTCGGGAAAAAAGCGCCTCGTCCCCTCAGCGATGCCGGCACCTCTCGGGCTCTGCGGGGAGAAGCGAAGTCACCAGCGAAGCGCCCGCTCCGCCGCGCCCGCCGCCGAGCCCCCCGCGCTGCCCGGGCGGCGGCACCGCCCGGCTCCGGCCAGCCCCCG